>BPLS01026716.1:83533-108664 GCA_019656275.1 Rhododendron kiyosumense
ATCCAGTGGTTGTTTTTTTTTTTCAACGGATCAAGTGTTTTCTCCTCCAAAGGATTCATTTTTGCTGATTTGTTGCTAGTTTCTTGTATAGTCCATGATTATATTTCTCAGATCTATCTTTGTTTTTTGATAAGAATAGATTGAGACATATAAAATTATGTGTACTTTTGTTAATGTATGTTACTAAACATAAGGCAAGAATGCAGTGATATATAAGTTTATATGTGCACTTTTTCAATATTCAAATTACATATTTGGCATGGTACAAAATTCAGATATACTTGTGTTGGCAAAAAATACGTTCCAGATATCAATAGATAACTTTATATGTTTTAGATCTATCTTCGTTTTTGATAACGTACAAAGGACAGATTGGAACATATATGTCACGCCCTCGGTTTTTAAACATAAATATAACAATTAATTCAATAAGGGGTTCTCGTATAAACTAGATAATACCCAAAATGAGATTTTCCACCTGCTTAATTACAACAAAGTCCTCAAGTTAAAGAAATTACAACCTTGGCATTACGGCCCAAATTAACTTCAGTACAAGCACAAAGTAATAAGAATATTACATACTTTTGTCAAAAGATCACACTAAGTAAATTAGTTACAATTCCATCTCTATCCAAAAATAGACTAATACAAAGATGGATGAGTAACTAAGTCATGTTAGCTTCCAAAAATCTTCGTTTCCAAATACACCAAGTCACACAACCTATTGCCCAGCGTTCGAAACTGAAAAGAAGGATTTTACTGAGCCACACTAGCCCAGTAGGAAGTTCTCTACAAAATCTATATGCAATGAAATGATAAGCATGAATACAGCAAACCAAAAAGATGTCAAATCCAAACGAACGTATGTCAGCACCCGTTACAAGTATCACGACATTCTCATGCATGTGTACTCAAACGCATACGCACACACACATACACACTTCTTTCAACAATCCTCCACCCCTTGCGTCATTGTGTTTCCCACACCTTGCGACACAATACACACCACCCCTCGCGTAATTGCGTTTCCCACACTTGCGACACAATACACTCAGCAATCACTTCACATCAACGACCTCCATATTGTTACAACCATCACCAATACCACAAGCTCATCCCATACACGACCAAACACTACCAATTACGTCACATATAACTCATAAATTACAACACTCAAGTCCGCTATACTACATTCAAGGAACAAATGAATTTCAATGCCAAAAAGTACATCATTCGAACATATATAGCATACAAACACCCATATCACACTTATTCACTACAAAATATGTAGATGATGAGAGAAATCCCTACCTAGATGGGTTTTGAGCAAAACCCTAGGTCTATCAAGAGCAATAAACTCGAATCCTTCAAAGATAAGTTTCACCCAAGCTTGAATACAAAATCTAGAGCAAATAAAGTCCAAAAACATGAATATTATGCAAAGATCAACAAATAATCAAGAGGAGAGAGAGAAAAACGTGGGAGAGTGTCAAGGAGTGAGAATAAGAACACAAAACTCACCCTTGGTTCACCAAAAGTAAGAATCTTGCAATTTTGAGGTTGGAAACCTTCGGATCTTGAAGATTTGAGGATGAAATCAAGGGTTTTGGGTGAGATTGGAGTTAGGTAGGTGAGAGGGGGTGTTTCCAGGTGTGTTTCGTGGGTTTGGGAGTGTGAAATGACAAAACAAGGGTATTTATAGAAGTCTAAAAAGCGTGCTGAAAATTGCAAAAAAATGCAGCGGATATCGGTACTGGGCGACTCCCAGTACCGGTACTAGAGCCTTCAAAATATCGATTTTGAACACCTTCTGGAGGGTGGGTACCGGTACTGGGAAAAGCCAGTACCGGTACCAGTTAGGCAGAAAAGTGAAAATTTTCAACGGACTCCGGAACGAACCCAACTTGATACCAACATCTCCAAACAACATTATAACATCAAAACTTACACTTTACTAATCTCCAAGAGTCCGACACGCAACCGGATACGTATATCCGTACACCTCCACAAACATACGTACGACTTTAATAATAAAACTATTCTCTTGCACCACAAATGATTTTTTCGAAATTTACACTAATTTTATAGGTCTTTACAATATAAGATTGAATGTAACTTTTGTTGATATAGTACCAAACATAAGAAAAGAATACAGATTGAGACAGATAACATTATATGTCAAGGTGTGATAGGTTCAAGAAAGGAATGGCGCAAAACACGTATTAAAAAAGAAAAATTTTTGTCACACATATAACATTATATGTTGGCGTCGTTGTTGTGGTGGTGGTGGTAATGGAGGTGGTGTTGGCGGGTGTGGTAAGTGGTGGTTACATGGTTGCAACAAGATCGGAAAAAAATGAAAAAATACAGTTTTTGTGTTAGCTAAATAAGACCCTTATTTTTTTACATAGGGTAGTTTTTTCATTGAAATTGTTAGTAGACTAGAGAGGTTAGGAACTCTAGAAGTGGACTAGTGGGGTTAGAAATATACTAAAATGGACCTCCCAAAAATTCTCCCTTCTTTGTTCAATCCTTTTAATATTCTCTCTCCTCCTCCTTCATCAACAACATTTGTGCTCCCAATTAAATTTGCCAAGCCTCACTGGAAAAAATACTCCATGCCCACCTGGTCCATGGCCTGATCGAACCCACCTTGAACCTATTGGGATGCTAGGAAAAAATACTCCATGCCCACCTGGTCCATGGCTTTGTTCGGTTGCCTTTTCCGTTTAGTTTTAGTTTTAAAAACCAATCATTATCCTACTTCTTTTTCCAATCATTACCCTATTTTTTCAATTATTACTTTCTCATCTCTCTCTATCTCTCTCTAATCATTACCCATATTTTCAATCATTACTCTATTTCTCTCTTCACCCACTACCAAAACTAAACTAAACTAAACTCCCAACCAAACACAACCAAAGGATGAGTGAGAGGTATTATAAGGACAAGTTACACAAGGCTTTAATTAGATTTCATTGTTCAAAATAAGTACAACAAGGCTCTATTTATAAAGCACTTCCACCAACATAGAATTCTCTAGAATTGTCTAGTTAGAGATAAGCACATGTGCACTACAAAGATCTCCTAACTTCTAGATTTTTCTAGCTTTAATCTATGTGCTTAATTACAAAACATTTTTCATGTTTCTTCTAGAATTATCTAGTCTTACCCATACAAATATCTTCTAGTATAATTATTACTTCTACACACTTTTAATTATTTTAAACTTAGATATTTGAATACTCATTCTACATTATTCTAGAAGATTACAAATTACCTATTCTAACAGAACCATCAAATTCAAAATTAAATTGGGTTTTCAAAGGAAAACGCAGGTGTGAAAAGGGCCCCTCAACAAATTAAGGGGACAACCGGAGTTATACAATAACCATATATGATCAATACAATGAATGTGAAAACCATTACTGTACTGCACAAGGGGATCAACCTCAGCTTGTCCAGTTCACACACACACACACAGAGAGAGAGAGAGAGAGAGAGAGAGAATACCTGCTATTTTGTCATGTGTGGCACAAGTGGGAAAAGTTGACAAATTATTTAAGTTAACCCCTAAGTAGAAGCCGCCCAGGTAATCACGCCATGATAAAAAATTAGTTAAGTTAATCCGCAAAAAGTAAAAGCCGCCCAGGTATTCCCTCCCTCTGATGTAAATTTTTAAGACAATTTACAAACACTTGCCCAGAGGGCCTTACATAGGTTAATTATTATAGTCCAACTTCGATAGGCCATTAAGAACTAATCACAAGTCAGGTAATAGTGCAGAGAGAGAGACAGAGGGGAAATGGCGTTGCCAAAGTTTGTGGTGATCAAGTCAGCCTCGAACAAGACCTACTTGCAGCTCCCCTATGGGAAGAGCACATCGCTAAAATTCAAGGAACTGGGCTCCGATAGCAAGGGTTACAAGCACGAAGTTGTGGAGGCGAAGTCTGAAGCTGGACTGGTCCACATAAAATGTTGCGAAACGGGAAAATACTGGACTCTGCCGGGGATGCACAGCAACATCATTGCTGCAGAGGCTGACAGACCAGTGGAAGACGGGACAAGTCCTGCTTGTACGTTGATCAAGCCCACCCTCAAATACATTGGCGGTGTTACCGTCGTCAATTTTCAATTCCAAAGGCAATCGAAATGGCAGTCCATATTTGTAAACAGTACGGGATTCTTAGAAAGCGGTGAAAACATGGCGGAGGACTTCATTGTATCGGATTGGGAAAAGTTACAACGCCCACACCCAAACAAGAGTACCGGTACTCCTACCGGAGGCAATGCAACGGTTGAAGGGATAGAGATCGAGGACGGTGTATTTATCGGGGGCGCGGAGGCCAGAGGCCCAGGTCATTTATCGGTTTTCGGCACAAGTTTTGGTGGTGGATCATCAGCTGGAGATGGCGTATCGGTTGCAGACGCGAATATCAAACCTGGTGATGTGCCGGCTGGAGGATCATTCACGTATGGGAAAAGGACTATCAAAGGGGGTTTAAGGATTGGGTACCCGCCTACAGGGATGGAGCCAGGGAAGGGCCAGTCTACAGGGAGGGACCAGTAGAGGCGGTCGCTCCTGCAAGGGAAAAAAAGAAACACTACTATTATATGGTAAAAAAAAAAAAAATCCTATGAAAGTATTTAGACTTGCCCTTGTGTGTATAGGCTCGTCTCTGCGCGGTGAAATTTCTGACTCCGTCCCTGCCCGCCTACTTGACGTCAAGCGTTTATTTTCACCGATGTTGTTGGCATAATTTCCCTTTTCTGGTGTAATAAAGCTGTAATAGTGATCTAGTTTATAAAGTTGTAATAGTGATTTGAAATTGTGGTATCCATGGTGCTTGGTTGGCTCGTTTTGTTTTGTTGGCATGTTGCTAACAATTTTGTATCTCGTTTTGTTTTGTTGGCATGTTCGTAACAATTTTGCATCTCATTCTTATTGTGTTGTTTGGTTTTCTTTTAAAAAGTATCGAGTGGGTAGAGGCAGAAAGGTTTAGTACTTTTGGTGAATAGAGTAGCATAAGAGTAATTGTACTCTTCGAGGCTCTCTCAATGCTTTGCTTCTTCTATATAATATGGCCGGCGGTGGATCTTGATACTTACCACTACTCGCTAATTCTTGACCTACCTTAAAGCCCTTCGATTATTTTTTCAAGAAAAAACATCAACAAATCCAGTAAGCAAAAAGTTAACTACACAAGTTAATGCTTGATCCACAACCAAACACCATCATCTTAACCACCAATAAATCACAATTATCTGTCAATGTATATAGTTATATATGCGGTGTATCCGTTCATTTATATGAACACTTGCAGGTTCTTAGTCTCCCAAAGTTCATTTCCACGGTGATACTGACGGTTGGAAATCTGTAACCATACAAAACAATCGGTAATTTTGAAGCACAACTAATGCACAAATTTCAACAAATTAAAAGAAAAATAGTTAATCGGGCCGGGCATATTAAGGATGGAATGGGTTTTCGATTTGATTAATGATCCAAACATTTGGTTTTAAGTTGAAATAGGGTGTCTTGTTCTAAAGAGTAAAGACGTAGTTTGATCTAAGATGGTCGTCAATCAGACGACAGGGGATTGCAGTGGTGATGCAACCGTGGATGCTGTGATGATGGGTGTGATTAGAGAGAGAAGTTGGATGAGATTTTGTTGATTTTACTGAAGGAGAAATTGGTGGTGCAAGGTTCTATACATTAGTGAGTGTGGAGAGACTCCCAGCTAGAGGAGGAATTTTTCAGTGCCGAGCGGGCATTGCCTACGTGGTATCCGCTCAGCGCATTCAATCTGGCCGATACATTTTTGAACGGTTCAGATTAAAACACTATCTCTCCTCTCACTCCAACACTTTCAAGTTAACCAGAGATGAGTCTAGGGTTTGCTCCAATAGGTAAAGGAGGAGGATACGTTTTGATTTGGTATTTTCTTTTTCTTTTTTCAAGTTCAGGGCTTACTTATTGTTCACGTAACCAATAATTTGTCGTAACAATTTCAAGGGGTCCAAATTATTTCCCACCTATTCAATGGTAATTAAGGGGGTGCATATGATACACATGCATCTAAATAAGAGTGCATATTAATGTATATGTGAGTGGTGTGGTTGAAGTGTGCTACACCTAGCATTTTTGAATGGTGAAATAAAGTGTTTTAAAAATTTGACCAGTAAACAAATTAACCAGAAAAGTGACCGGGTAAATGAGTCAATGGTTCAACCGTGAATCGACTACAATGAACCGTGACATCATAGTTACATGATTGAAATAATTTAAATTTACATGTGGGAGTAATTTTATGGGAATGAGTTTGTTGGGCAAAATATGCTAATGCATGTGGGAGTAATTTTATTGGATGGAGTTCTTTTCCCCCGACGACTCGCTAGCTTGTTTGAGCATTCTCCAAAGTGGTACTGTGTCAAAGTCGTACACAGCTGTAACAAATGATAGCATCAAACGCAAACCTTGCAATCATGCTACCTGCATAACTATCTAAATACAATACCTTATATACATGTAGGCCCATACGTTACAATCGAGTTCTAGTAAAAAATTGTCATAAAAAAGTTTGTTAGTGACAAGTGACAACACTTAAATTCTCACTATATGCTTTTAACAACACAATATAGGTGAAAACTCAGTGGCGAAATTTTTTCCAACACTAGCTAAAGCTTTTAGTGACGCGTTTTTTTATATTTAGCGACGATTTTTTTTGCTGCCTCTAAGAATCAATTTTCTTGTAGTTCTATCCACCCGATGCCTTTTCCTGTTCACTTATCAGTGTGGTTTTTAAAATATTGCTCTAATTACTTTCATAGTGATGGTCACATGTCTCAATTGAATTTAATATCAAGCAAAGATCTGTGTATATATATATATAGAGAGAGAGAGAGAGAGCCTCTTAAAAAACACAATTTAAAGAATGATTGGCTAAGAAAGTTGACAAATAATTGTTAACCCCGGCCTCAGTAGGAGCCGCGCCAGATCCTCATGCGATGATATAAATTTTTGAGGTCTGACTTTGATAGCCATTATTTCTATGGACAGACGTCAACTACATTAACAAGTTACGTTAAAAAAGGAATTGGCGTGAAATCATCTTGCTTTTATAAACCTATCGTACTGAGGTCGGATATAGATCTACATTCAGAAAGCACTAATATACAGAGAGAGGGAGAGAGGAAATGGCGTTGCCGAGATTTGTGGTGATCAAGTCACTCTCAAACGAAAAGTACCTGTGCCCAAGTGGGCCAGATAGCTTGCTGAAATTCGAGGGAGTGGGCTTTGATAGCTGGGGCGTGAAGCACGAAGTTGTGAAGGCAAAGTCTGGAGGTGGACTGGTTCACATAAGATGCTGTCAAACCAAGAAATTCTGGAGTCGGGAGGCTAAGCAGGGCAACATTATTGCTGCGCAGGCTGAAGACGGAACAAGTGCTGCTTGTATGTTGATCAAGCCCTCCAACAAAGACAGTGACGGTGGTGTTACGTTCGTCAATTTTCAACTTCAAAGGAAATCGAAATGGCATTCCATGGGTAAAAACAGTGGAGGATATTTAGAAAGTGGAGAAAACTTATGCGGAAGCATCGTACAGGACTTCATCATACAAGATTGGGAAGAGTTATCACGTGCACGCCAAAGTAGGACTACCGGAGTCTATGTAAGAACTGAAGAGACGACTATCAACGATGGTATATTTATTGCGAACTCCAATACCGGAGGCGGTGTATCGGTTGCAGACACAAATATCGGAGGTAGTGGATCTGCTAGTAACATGACTAGAGGTGGTGTATCGGTTGCGAACACGAATATCGGACCTAGCGTTGGAGGTAGAATAGCGATTGGGGCAAGGACCATCACAGGTGGTATATTTATCGGGAGGCCGTCATCTTGACATCAAGCGTTTATTTCATCTTTTGTGTGTTTCAATACAGTTGTATTAGCCTCTGTGAATTGAAATAATGGTATCCATGGTGCTTGCTTAAGATGACTTGTGATGTTAGCCGTGGATACATGTAGACACTCCAATTTGGAAATCCTGGATAACTTTTAAGTCCCCAATGATGATAAACAAAGTATGATTTTAAACCTTTGGATTGATTTAAACCTTTTGGAGCGTTACCTTTCGAAAATCGTACACAAGTGGCCGATAAACTTTTCAATAATAAAACATGCCTTGAAAGCTTCAAACAAAGCTCTCTTTGTACTCAAAATAATGAGGAAACACCTTAGAACTATGTATGAGAGTGCCAAGTGACACTTAGAATGAGTGAATACGTGTTTTGGCCATCGTGGCACCAATGGTCTTCGCTTTAGTCTGCTTTCAGCTCAATTTTCATAAATCAAACTTTCTTATTTTTATGGTTAAAGTCCACCAACTTTTAATACATTCAAAACCCTTTTTAGCGATATATAATAAGCCTTAATCCGATTTGAAATGAGGGAGATACGAAGATTTTGCCAAAATGACTTCTTTTTCGACCACCTGAGGGTAAAATTGTCATATCTTTTGATGTAAAAAATTATTTTTATCCAAACTACTTGGGTTAGAAAGTAGACTTAATGAGCTTTCCAACGGTTCGAAGAACACCCAAAACCGAGTTCGAGAGTGTCCGGGGCGGCCTTTCGAAGTTTGGCCTGTTAAACTGTCAACATGTACCGTACGGCGGTCGACTCTGCTGTACGGTGGTCAACTCTGCCGTACGGTGGACATATTTCTACCGTACGGTAGAGTTTTTGACCGCCTAAACTTAACTCGGTTGGGATGTACCGTACGGTGGAAGCTAAGTGCCGTACGGTGGATTTTATGTACCGTACGGTGGACATTTAGTCGGTCAAAAATGCGTGCAGACCAAGTTTGCTTCATTTCTAAGCCATTTTCACTCTATAAATACCCATTCCTATTCCCATTTCAGATACACACACCATTTTCTCACTCCCCATTTTAAAAACAAGCCATTTTCACCCCTTTTCACTTTCAAATACCGAAAACTCCATTTTTTCAAGTCCGAAACCATTTCAAAAGTAATCCAAACGTCCAAACCAAGTCATGTGCTTCACTACAGTAAACTAAAGCCTACCCACACCCACACATCCAAAGTGCACACCAAGGGCTGCCATATTAGCAACAGCACTCCAAAGGAAGGTTTCGCTCCAAAAGGTACAAATCTTTTATCCTTTATTTGTCTTTGTAATCTGAGGGGAAGCCATTAAACTTAGATTGGTTCCTCATACCAACTCTAGGCTTAGATGGCTTAAACATTTTCAAAGAAATCGAAACTAATGTCCCACAATCTCTACCGTGCAGCACATACTTTTGCCATACGGCAGAGATTCTCCAAGGGATACATTTTGCCAAATCTCTTTTCTTCCTTTATTTCATTTACTGTATAAACATGCGTGTCTGCCTTAGATTGTCATGTGCTAGATAAACTTGTTTTTTTTTTTTTTTAAATTGCAAATCACAGAACATGTACCGTACGGTACACGTCTCTACTGTGCGGTGGAGTTTATGTGGGACAGATTAGTTGATTTAGTTATTTTCCGCGATTAATTGTTATATGCAAATATTTTTGTTGATATCTGTTTCTTTCATAGAATATACATTATTTATGTGCTATAATTGATTATGTGGCATAAAAGTTAAGCAATAAAATGATTTTCAAATTCCACAAATATTAGTAGAGACCGATTTTATCGGACGAGGGGGGTACTTTTCCGAACAAAACATTCCCCTCTCGTAACCTGGCTCCCGAACCCAAAACTCTCCGTTTTTTGACCAAAACCTTTTTAAAGGGCAAAAAAGTCACATTTTTCAAATAAACGGTTTCTCGGGGTTAATCCTTTTTCAAAACCGGAGTAGCGACTCTCAAACGAACCAACTATTTTCCCCTTTTTGTAACACAAAAATACAGACGGGAGGATTTTTCCGGGGCATGTAGCCCAAAGTGGCGACTCCGCTGGGGACATTGTTAATTTATATTTTTTTTAAGAATCAATACACTTGTGAAAATAACTCATCTTGAAAGTCTGTCAAAAAGATAAGCTTCGCGCTATCTAAGAAAGGTGTGGTGATTCTAACTAGGCTCTGCCTGACCACCCGGCCTGGGACTTTTTGGTTATTTCATTTGTGTAATTTTTCTTAAAAATATGATTTAATTTGAGAGCCAAGCTTAAAAATATTTGTGAGATTTTTCATATTATTGCCTAATTTTTGCATTGCACGTGCATCGATGTTGGATAAGCCCCGCCGCTACATTTTGGTTACCCTACCCAGCTTGCTGGTGCTAGGACATCCTGAAATGCTCGGCAACCTTGGACGATAATGAGTCAGCCTGCCGTTTGACCATTGCCATGCAGTACACTTGGCAATAGGGAGGCAAATTATTAGCTCTAGTCTGGGAAACCCCTCTGAACCAAAACCAGCCTTCTGCATATAGCAAAAACATAGACCTTTTGCCAAAACTAGCACAGGGCAATCATGTTAGGATTACATGATATATCCAAGTTACGTGTTTACCGTTTTCCTGCCTATGTGTTTAATTGCTTTCTTTACTTGCTGTTGTGCTGCATGCACGTACCCTAAGTTATGATCCTCTCGCGTGAGCTTAAAAGAATTGTCTCAACCAATAAAGAGTCATGCATATTGGAAAATGCATGTTTGTTTCAATCAAAATTCCTAGGGAATTATAAGTTTTAGAGAAAATCAAGATCAAGCCAAAAATATATTTTTTTTTTCAAATTAAACTAGCTCATTAAGGATCTAACCCTCAATGGCTAGCTTTTTCAAGTTAAAAATTAGTACATTAAGGCTCTACCCTTAATAACTAATTTTTCTTCAAAATTTAAAATTTAACTATTGGAACTCAATTTTCAATAATTAGTTTCTTTTCAAATTATAACAAAAGCTTCAACGGCTATTTTAATCCTAAGTTAGTTTATTAAGACCTAACTCTTAATGACTAACTTTTCAAAATTAACCCACTAGGACCCAACTCCTAGTGATCAGTTTTTCAAATCTATCCAAAGTTATCAACAAGAAAGTAATTTTGGCTTGTCAAAGTTTTCCCTTTGTCTTATGCTCCTCATAAAGGATACACCATCAAACAGCTGAGGATTGGGGCAATTCTGTTAAGCTTGCAAACTCGTACATATCATGGTCTAGGAGACCTTAAATCCATGGAGTTTGGGATACCTCCGGTGTTCGCCTTGCCCAAACGGCTCCCTCTGATCTAGCCTAGCCTTTAACGCGTTTGTATTCTGGCAATCGTATTGCTTTGCCTCGGATGATCAAGATAAGGAGATTGGCTCTGATTCCCAACGTGTGGAATTTAACCTGTCTGACAACGATCTACCCGGATTGTCGGAATTTAACCTGCATGTTACTACTTTCTGCATTGCATCCATACCATCCCTTTATGCTGCCCGTTTTGAGTCTTAAAGTTTGTTTGCACGGTCTGTTGAAGGTTGCCCATGTGCACGTTGTCTAAAGTTACATGAGTCCTTGGAATGGTGAAACTTAAGAAAATCAAAACCTTCCTAAGTCCTCGACTAGTGTTTAATCAAAGGTTTAGCGGAGAATAAGGAATAACAAGGAAACGACGTCGTGATGTCACGTCACTTAAACCACTGGCTAATGGCGGTATGCCACTGGCGCTATGTGGTTATGGTATCACGTCATCAATACTAAGTTATTCCGAGTTCAAAAGTGAAATTTCAAAAAGGAACTAGTCGAATACTTAGTTTGTTTTGACATCTCTTGAAATTTGTCATTCTCAAGGAAATTCTGCGGAATGGGGCAACCTTCGAAAGGCCGTAATCTTATATGACACATCCCGCCTGCACATCATCTTTTGCTATCGTGTCATGTATAAAACTCTTAAACTCGCTCGCGCGGTTTATTTTGGATTGCCTAGACCGATGAAGAGTCGTGCTTTTTATAATGCACGTTGTTAAAATTATTTAGTCTTTGGAACAATGAGGTTTTGGGATATTAAAATTTATTAAGTCTTCAATATATTTCAATCAATGATTCAATGGAGATTAAGAGAAACAATAAAGCTACAATGCCATGATACCCACGCCACCCAGGTTATAGTGTGAAGTCACTTACACCATTTAGGCTAATGGCGCCATGCCACATACGCTGCCTTGGATACGGTATCATGTCATTTATGCCAAACAGTTTTCAAAAGCAAAGGAATTTTTAAGTGAAAAATGTTAAAGACTTAATCCGTTTTGATATCTCTCAAAACTTGGCGTTCTAATCAAAGGATACACCTTAAAAGAATCTTTGAGGACTAAGGCAATCCCTCATAGGTTGTCATGGTCTAGGAGACCTTAAATCCAGGAGTTTGAGATACCTCCGGTGTTTGCCGTGCCCGAACGACTCCCTCTAGCCTGGTCTAACCTTAATATATCACAAAAACCTCATTGCTTTGTCTCGGATGGTCAAGATAAGGAGATTGGCTCTGATTCCCAACGTGTGGAATTTAACCTGCCTGACATGACCTACCCATGGTTGTTGGAGTCATCGAGTTGACAACAACGACACGTGTACAACATTCTTTTATGGCATACACATTCTTTTAAATAAAATACAAAAAGTACACATTCTAAATCCGTTTTCTTTTTGCTTTACTGTCAGTACCTGGCCGTTCATCCTACACAAAGCCATACCATCTCCTTCAAACACCTTAATGGCGGGGCAAACAGAACTGATTGAGCTGAAGAAGGCTATGGAGAAAATGAGTCAGAAAATGGATAAAACGCTAACTCTTGTTCAAGGGCTGGTTAATCTTCTCACCTCCGTAGTCCTGAACCCGGATCTGGGACTAAATACTGATAATGTCAGGATTGAAGAACCACCACAAATCTATCACCGTCCAGTGAAGCTTTCAGACATGTTCAAAGACTTGGCTGAATTCCATGATGCCAAAACGCACTCAAAGGAGGATGGTGGATCCCTATTCAAAACTAGTGCAGGAAGAGAGGATGTGCTTATGAATGAGATCAATCCCAAAGGCAACAAAGTGTATCCCTTTGATAATATAACGTTGTACAGTTGCAAAGCAAGCAAAAGTTCTGTCGACCATCAACCCAAGTGCAAAACTCAACCAAACAGTCCTCGCACTCGACCTCGCACCTTTTCCCAATTCCCCATACCACTGTCGGTTGTCTTTGAGAGACTCAAGAAAAAAGGCACTCTCCAACCGCTTCCTCCAACCCCTCCACCTACTATTCTCCCAGCATCCCATAACCCAACCGCCTACTGTGCTTACCACCAAAGGCCTGGCCACTATACCAACAATTGTTTCCGCCTTCGGATCAAAATCCAAGACCTTATTGATGCCAAAACCATTCCAGGTCCACCAAAAAGGCCAAGACATCATGCCAAACACCCCACTCCACCTAGCTTCTGAGGAAATTTTGATTGAATCAAAGACTGGAGAATCGTCAAGGGACATGCCGCAATCCAACCTTTCACGGGTTTTTGAAATTTTCAAAGGTTTCAATTCGAGTCAAGTCTTTGTCTTTGTTGTGTCAGTTTGTACTTCAAGTTTGTCATCTTTTTGTTCCCATGTTCATGTGTGTTCTCAACTTCGAGTCTGTAATCTCATGTTATTGTCAAGAAAAACAAAAAAAACAAAAGAGAGCCAATTACATAGTCCCGAACTACGCACAGCTTGATTCCTTGCAAAGGGATACGTAGGCAACCCTCAATGGTTCGGCAACATCTTTTGAAAATTAATGTCATGCATTTGTGTCAAAATTGTCATAATAAACTTGGGTTTTTTATAATTTTTCCTTAACTTGAAATTGTTTTCCATCATCATTTGAAAGTCATGATAATCATTTCAAAGCGCAAGAATTCTGAACCCTCATGCAAGAAGGAGGACATCCAGGGGACCATTACCCCATGCCACAAATACAACACCACCGGCGAGCAATACCTTGACAAAAAAAAGAAGAAGAAGGAAGAGCCTGCTAGGTCGAAAACCCGCAAGGGCAATCTAGGCAAAATTTAAGGCAAGTAATCAAAAGTTCGCTAGATCAAAACTCCCAAATTCGATCTAGGCAAAAGTTAGAGCATTTTTGAGTTCCTTTATCAAGTTGCGCAATTCAAAATGAAGAAAGGCATTCTTTGCTTTTATCCAATACATAAATATATCCCTTGGAGCCTAAATCAATTCAAAAGAACCCAGTTAGGCAGTTATCCCCCACACTGGGGTGAAATATGAAATATGAAAGTACCCAAACACGTGGTTACCATTGGCACATTAGAAAAATAAAAGTACATTTGCATTTGAAATTCCTTCCTCGATAAAAAGGAATTACATGCTATATTGTTAACGCTTATCCGGGCATCCATATTGTTGGGTGAAAAGATGGATAGACCTTGTGAAGGCACATTGAATGTGGTTAGCTTGGATCTCAACATAAAACCTTTTTGACTTGAGCAATTAAGCCTGTAGGGGTCTCTTAAAACCTGGTGCTCTAAAGCCATTTGGCTTGGGGATAACTGGCCCAAAGCTCGCTAAAGGGTCAATTAGAAAGCCCGAGAGATCCAAGTATTGCATGACCATATGAAGAAAAAAAACGGGGGGAATAAAAGAAAAGGCGTCAGTCGAAAAAAAAAAAGAAAAAAAAGAGCCGTTCCCCCAATGCAAAGTTGTTACTGCGACGCAATTTACAAAAGTTCCAAGAATTGTTCAGACTCAAGATAGCTGCTAGCTCTAATCACCCAAAGCAAAATAAAACTTTTTGAGCCTGTTATCCTTTCTTTGTTAAACCCAAGCCTTGGCCCCGTTATAACCTAAATAAAGTCCTTTTAGATTGAAAAACGCAACTTGATCAGAGGAAGATCAAAAGGGAATAGTATAATCTCCCTTGAAAGTCAACAGTCAAGGTATTGTGCAACACTGGCGTTAATCCACCATCACTGATGTCATCCAAAAGCAAACTGAGGCGTTTCAAATGGAAATTCATCGGCAATCCAAGACATGGGTTCATTTTCTTGCAAATAAACATCATTTGATGAAGTTAAACAATTTTCGAAAATCCTAAAGGAAAAATTATCAAATATCTAAGTTTATCATAACAATTTCAGCAGCCAATTGCATGACATAGTTGCCTTCCTTCAGAATCTTGAGTCAACATGGTCTTCCTCGTCATTTAAGTCAACATGGTTTGATCACTCTCCACCCAGTCTGGGGCACCCTTAAAATAGTTTCCGAGTCAGCGTCATCAAATCAAGTTGTCACCCCTCGAACGTCGTTCAGGTCTACCCAGTCCAGGGCATTTTTAGGAAAGTCATTCATTCAATAGGGGCATTCTTAGGGAAGTCACTCGTTCAATAAACAGTCCTTCCTACCCTTCGAGTCAACATGGTTGATCAATAGCAACCATGGAGGTCACTCAAAAAATTCTTTCCCTATCTTTCGTGGTCTTGTCAAAATCCATCTAAAAGGTCAATCAAGTCACTTGGTCATGTCAATTCTCAGCTTGTGGAAGCAATTTCAATGCATAAAGTAACCTTGTTTGGATACATAGTTAGTTGGTTCCCAAAACCGTCAACAGCAACAGAAAATGAGTAAGAATTGAGGATCCACAGTCCCCCGAGGGAAAAACAACCCAAGATTGGGGTGCGTCAGCAATACGCCATCTACTGGGGCAAATGCATGCCCAAATCCAAAACTGGGGCATGGAAGCCCAAGCTCAAACGAAGGCAAAGCCAGAACCCCAAACCCTGACAAAGGCCAAACAAGAAAGACAGTAAAGCAAAAGGGGACACTCGGTTGTGCCGCTCACTTTCCAAAAACAAAAAGGAATGTTGTCCACGTTGTCGTCAAGTGTTGAAACACGAGTCTTGCTTAATGTACAAAAGTCAATCAACCGTCCCGAAGGACATCTTTTCAAGTAATGGTTTAGCCAACCTAAGTTTTTCAACCAACCGTCCTGAATGACATCTTTTCAAATAATGATCTAGTTAACCAAGGCTTTTCAATCAAATCTCTTAAGAGATATCTTTTCAAGCAGCGGTCTAGCTGACCAGACCCCCCCACACTAGAAATTTCACAACAAACGTTTTTAAAATGATCTTGGCTTTGTAGATAGGCTGGGCTAAATCTACAAAATTGACCCCCTCTGTAGTTCATTGAAACCTCAAATTTCAATGGCCAACTTTCTGTTCTAAGTCTCCAAATTACATTTTTGCCCTTCAGGACTCGTTTAATCAAGCCTTCCGTTGCCTTGAATCCTCGGAGTTCACCATTTTTATCTCAAAATTTGGTGCCTTACTAATCTATCTTTCCAAGCATTTGCCATCATGGCTTGTTGACATCTTATCCTTAACAACCATTTTCCTTAACAACCATTTTCTAAAAGGCTTGCTAAGGTCTCACCCTTGATAGCCATATTTCCAATGGTTCATTGAGGTCGCACCCTCAATAACCGCCTTTTGAGATAGCTTGTTGAGTTCTTATACTCAACAATCTTCTATCATGGCTTATTAAGGTCTCACCCTTGATAGCTATATTTCCAATGGTTCATTGAGGTCGTACCCTCAATAAACGCCTTTCAAATAGCTAATTGAGTTCTTATTCTCAACAATCTTCTATCATGGCTTTTTAAGGTCTCACCCTTGACAGCCATATTTCCAATGGTTCATTGAGATCTTACCCTCAATAACTGCCTTTCAAATAGCTTGTTGAGGTCTTATCCTCAACAATCTTCAATCATCTTTAAAAATTACCTTCAAATCGTATAGAAAGCCTTGCTAGGTCTACATTGTTATCCTCGATATGATTGATTTGTTACATTACCCGTATCATGATTGCATATCATACATCGCATTTGCCCCTATGAACTACGCAGGTCTGATCCTTACACAAAGGTATGTAGGCAGCCCGAGAGGGCGCGACCACATGTTTTCATTTGTTGAATTTTCAATGCATTTACTTAAAAGGTACCTCGACGACCAAATTGGGTGATCTAAGTCTTTAACGCGACTTAAACCATACAGTGGTAATCAAGTCTCGTCAAAGAGGGGCAATTGTAGACACTCCAATTTGGAAATCCTGGATAACTTTTAAGTCCCCAATGATGATAAACAAAGTATGATTTTAAACCTTTGGATTGATCTAAACATTTTGGAGCGTTACCTTTCGAAAATCGTACACAAGTGGCCGATAAGCTTTTCAATAATAAAACGTGCCTTGAAAGCTTCAAACAAAGCTCTTTGTACTCAAAATAATGAGGAAACACCTTAGAACTATGTATGAGAGTACCAAGTGACACTTAGAATGAGTGAATACGTGTTTTGGCCATCGTGGCACCAATGGTCTTCGGTTTAGTCTGCTTTCAGCCCAATTTTCATAAATCAAACTTCCTTATTTTTATGGTTAGAGTCCACCAACTTTTAATACATTCAAAACCCTTTTTATCGATATATAATAAGCCTTAATCCGATTTGAAATGAGGGAGATACGAAGATTTTGCCAAAATGACTTCTTTTTTGACCACCTGAGGGTAAAATTGTCATATCTTTTGATGTAAAAAATTATTTTTATCCAAACTACTTGGGTTAGAAAGTAGACTTAATGAGCTTTCCAACGGTTCGAAGAACACCCAAAACCGAGTTCGGGAGTGTCCGGGGCGGCCTTTCGAAGTTTGGCCTGTTAAACTGTCAACATGTACCGTACGGCGGTCGACTCTGCCGTACGGTGGTCAACTCTGTCGTACGGTGGACATATTTCTACCGTACGGTAGAGTTTTTGACCGCCTAAACTTAAGTCGGTTGGGATGTACCGTACGGTGGAAGCTAAGTGCCGTACGGTGGACTTTATGTACCGTACAGTGGACATTTAGTCGGTCAAAAATGCGTGCAGACCAAGTTTGCTTCATTTCTAAGCCATTTTCACTCTATAAATACCCATTCCTATTCCCATTTCAGATACACACACCATTTTCTCACTCCCCATTTTAAAAACAAGCCATTTTCACTCCTTTTCACTTTCAAATACCGAAAACTCCATTTTTTCAAGTCCGAAACCATTTCAAAAGTAATCCAAACGTCCAAACCAAGTCATGTGCTTCACTACAGTAAACTAAAGCCTACCCACACCCACACATCCAAAGTGCACACCAAGGGCTGCCATATTAGCAACAGCACTCCAAAGGAAGGTTTCGCTCCAAAAGATACAAATCTTTTATCCTTTATTTGTCTTTGTAATCTGAGGGGAAGCCATTAAACTTAGATTGGTTCCTCATACCAACTCTAGGCTTAGATGGCTTAAACATTTTCAAAGAAATCGAAACTAATGTCCCACAATCTCTACCGTGCAGCACATACTTTTGCCGTACGGCAGAGATTCTTCAAGGGATACATTTTGCCAAATCACTTTTCTTCCTTTGTTTCATTTACTGTATAAGCATGCGTGTCTGCCTTAGATTGTCATGTGCTAGATTAACTTTTTTTTTTTTTTTAAATTGCAAATCACAGAACATGTACCGTACGGTACACGTCTCTACCGTGCGGTGGAGTTTATGTGGGACAGATTAGTTGATTTAGTTATTTTCCACGATTAATTGTTATATGCAAATATTTTTGTTGATATCTGTTTCTTTCATGGAATATACATTATTTATGTGCTATAATTGATTATGTGGCATAAAAGTTAAGCAATAAAATGATTTTCAAATTCCACAAATATTAGTAGAGACCGATTTTATCGGACGAGGGGGGTGCTTTTCCGAACAAAACCTTCCCCTCTCGTAACCTGGCTCCCGAACCCAAAACTCTCCGTTTTTTGACCAAAACCTTTTTAAAGGGCAAAAGAGTCACATTTTTCAAATAAACGGTTTCTCGGGATTAATCATTTTTCAAAACCCGAGTGGCGACTCTCAAACGAACTATTTTCCCCTTTTTGTAACACAAAAATACAGACGGGAGGATTTTTCCAGGGCATGTAGCCCACAATACACTTTACAAAAACATTTGTGTCGTTTCTTGTTTTTTTTATGCTGTGTTTGGATGAGTTTAGTTTTGAGTAATAATTAAAAATATGAGTAATTATTAGAAAGAGATAGAGAGATAAATGAGAATTATGATTGGAGATATGAGTAATAAGTGGAGAATAATAATTGAAAGTAGAAATAAAGAGTATTTTTTAAGTTGGAAATTTTGGGAACCAAGCAAGTCATTAAAACTTCCTAGAAACAACACATTTTTTTGCCAATTTAGACATTGGAATGACGAGATGAGCAAGTTTGTTTTTGATGACTTTAAGTGTTTAGGTCAATCTAAGCGCACTTTGACTAATGTAAGATTCTCATTGTCCCACTAGTGAAAGGTCCAATTAAAATCAAGGCAAAGTCGCATATGGGTTGGCGCCAAAAAATTGAAACCTAGGGATTGAAAAAAAAAAATGCGCAAGTTGCCTAAGCCTTGGATACTATAATTATTATCTCAGCCAATCGGATGGACTGGGTGGTGGCAACATTGATATAGGGAAAAAATAATAATTGATTTTGTCACTTTCTTTTTTGTTAATGTCACTTTCTTTCTCTCGCAAAATAAATTATCTTATATAGACACAAAGGATCGGAGAGTGATATTAACAAAAATGGAAGTGACAAAATCACTCCAAAAAAAGTGTTTAGGCGTAATTGTCACATGTTCATTAACGACTTACATTGTTTAAGGAGTAGTTGTTCTCTATTAAAAAAAGTAAAAATACTTGCGCAATTATGTTCACATGCCTCAGTAGAATTTAGAATTGAGAGAGAGAGAGAGAGAGAGAGAGAGAGAGAGAGAGAGTAATTGTTCTCTTTAATACTTGCGCATTGAATTTTAAACTCAGCACAGATCAAGAGAGAAGGGAAGCCATCTTAAAAAACCTTAATTAAAGAATGATTGTTTAAGGTCTATTAACAAATAAGTTAAGTTAATCCTTAGTATACCCCATGGCCCATATCAATGTTTTGAAAATCGAATTAGTGATCAATGAACCGAAAAATAGATCAGGTGGATGAGTTACTAGTTCAACCACAATTGATTCGGAATTGAACCAAAATGTCATAATTATGTCAAAATATATTAATAATAAAAATCTAATTACATTGAAATATAAGAAGAATATATACGTCAAAAGATGTTAAGAATTTACATGTATTGCTCCTGATTTCAAATGGAAGGAGTTATTGGGTTCGATAGAAATGTTCAGTTCTTCGAATGCACTATGCATTTTTTTCACAATTCCCTTATCGGGTAAGCATAAAACCTTCACAAGTAAGCAAAATAGTCTACTAGTGGTTTCCCTGTTGCGGAGCCCAAGACTCCATTCGTTTTGGGATTTTGAATTTGTTTATAGGTAATAAGTGTAAAAATAAATAGAGTAATGATTGAAAATATGAATAATAATTGGAGAGATAGAGAGAAAAATAAGAATAATAATTGGAGAGAAATAAGAAAATGATTAAAATCCAAAAACCAAAACGAAAGGGGCCCAAGAGTTTAACAGCGAGGATTAATCCTGTCGAAGCCAGCTTTGTAGTGTTGGCAATCGACGCGGATCAGGACCTGATAACCCCCGTCAGTGACGGCTCCAAGATTTTGTATTAGGATGTTCAGAAATTATCTTTACATAAACCCAATAATATATACAAGTAACATAGTTTCATATGTGAGTATGAATAATGCAATCAAAAAATTCCAAAAAAATGTCCATTATACCACACACGAACTCAGAAAAGTTGTTCTAGGTAAAAAATAAATCCACACCATTTTTGGGAATTGAGTAGATAACAATGAGTTTTCTTAGCTTATGGAAAAAAAAATTCAAAGTTCTCATTTCGGGTGGTGAATATGTTTTTTTTTTTTTTTTGGAGTGGAGAGAATAAGATTTTACAATTGACTTGTCATGTTTTGAGTTTATATTAAACTCGTGCATTATTTTACTAGTATCTTCTTGAGAGAAACGGTGGCAAAGAGGTTAGGGTATACCTTTTTAAAATGTGTCTTCTTAATTAGTTCCTACGTACTATTAGATTTGCTATCATAGTCTTGGATCTGAAAAAATTTGGTTCTAAGTTGAAGTCAGCCTTGAACAAACCTACTTGCAGCTCCCCTATGGGAAGAATACATTGCTAAAATTCAAGGAAATGGGCTCTGATAGCAAGGGTTACAAGCATGAAGTTGAGGAGGCGAACTTTGAAGCTGGACTGATCCACATAAAATGTTGCAAAACCAGCAAATATTGGACTCTGGCGGGGATGCACAGCAACATCATTGCTGTAGAGGCTGACAAACCGGTGGAAGACAGGACAAGTGGTGCTTGTACGTTGATCAAGCCCCACCCTCAAATGCATTGGCGGCGTTACCTGTAGTAGGCCAGGCCAACGGCTCGCGCCTCATCAAGCGAGGTGCTGAACCATGCTAGGGCGGTTCATTTGAGTCCGAGCCTTTACTTGGTTCAGGCTCGGCATGTCACGTCCTTAATTTTCAACATAAATAAATAATACCTTTTTAATAAAAGAACCTCGCGTAACATAAATAATAACCAAAAGAGTTTCGCACCTGCTAAATTTATAAACAAGTCCCCATATTTAAAGAAACACAACCTTTGCACCACGGCTTAAATTAACTTAGTTACAAATACAACCAGTTCAGAATAATACAACTTTCTAGTCAAAAGGAACTTAAGAATAATTAGTTACAAACCCATCTTTGTCAAAGGAAAATCATCATAAGATGTATAAGTAACTAAGAAGTTAGCTTCCAAAAGAATAATATATCTTCCTGTCCAAGCACGACCATTTCATGCAATCTATTGCCCAGCATTAGAACCTAAAAAGAATGATTTTGTTGAGCTACACTAGTCCAGTAAGAAAATCTTTATCAATCTTGTATGTAAATATGATGACAAGTGCAAATAAGAGAGGATAAGGAAATACAACTCGGTAGACAATAATCACTCAACTTGTAAATGAGCCCTTATCGGAATTGAATGCATAAACTATGTAACACAAACCCCTCAAATAATCCCAACTCGACTCGCTAAATCAAAACTTCACCATCGGTATTTCCACCACTTGCATTACCATATAACACCATAAGGATTATCGTGTTACCACCACTTGCGTCACGGTGATCCCTAACGACTTGGGTCACCGTATTACCACCTCTTGCTTTACGAAACCCTCTAAGTCTCCGTATTACCACCATTTGCGTTACGGAACATCTTAATCCAACTTCCAACCCAATCGACTATTTTCTCATACAATACGCAAGCTAAGACTCTCCCATGATCCATTCTTAGGTGAAACATTATGCATTATGCCTACGTCATTACAAATGCACCATGAACGATCAAAAATACCAAGAATATATAGTTAATGCACTTTAACAATGTCTTAACAAAGTCATTTCTTATTTAATTCTCGCTAACGGAAGACCAACGGAATGAGGATAGCGTCGAATAGTCAAAGCAAGTCAATTAGACAAGCTTACGATAGGTTAGGAGGTGTCCAAAAGGATTTAGAATTGATTGGGGGTCAAAACAATCGACAGGAGAGCAGCAGGAGCAAAATTGGAGTAAAGCTCCTGGTATCGATACGCACAAAATCCGTATCGATACAATATTCACTGTCCAAAAAGATAAGCTTACTGTATCGATATGCCACAAAATCCGTATCGATACCACGGGGCTTCGGGTAGCGATTTCAGCAAATTTTCAAGGCATGCTCAACGACAAAAATCCGACAACCCAAGACACGAATCTACACCAAATCAACACATAAACACATAGAGGAGGAAAAGAAGTCCCTACCTCGCAACAATGGCCGAGATTCAAGCGATTTGAACGAACCCTTACCTCTTTGAACTTCGAAACTTCGATTCAAGCCTAACCCAAGGATCTTCGAGCTCAAGAACGCGAATGGAAGGCTTGAGGGAGGTTGATCTTTGAGAGTTTTGAGAGATTGATTGAGGTTTTATGAGATAAAGCAAGAGAGAGAGTGAGCCGAGAGAGGGAGAGAGAAACGGATGAGAGAGAGAGAGATGGGGGAATATGATCTCCTACACACCACACACTCCCCTTTTATAGCCCTAAATCTATTTATCACACTCACACTCCCTCAAGTCTCAATTCTTTCACTTCAATCCTCAATTCAATAATCCACATTTCTCAATTATACATTTAATAAACATTTCAATAATTAAAATTTTATGGGTCCCTACACGGCAAAACCGTTGAATTCTCGAAAGAAGCTCCGTCGGAATTAGCTATAATAATCAGCTCGACATACCGACCTTCTGATGGACGGACTCCACATTCGGCCTTGAGCGAATGTAGGGGCAATGCAGCCAGCTCACCCACGTGGGAACAATAACCATGGCCATGATGATGACCGTGACATCATCCAAACGGTTACAAGCTTGAATATGGACGAAGGTACGTGAAGGTGTCAGCTCACCCAATAAACGGTTACGAAACCCTAGAGTCACAGAAGGGTGACGTCGGCCGACACATGACAAGCACATGTATAGCTTTGGAGGCCAAGCTAAGGAGTGCCCTATAAATACCCCATTATGCTAACCCTAGAGAGGTACATGCTCTTGCACTTTAAAACCCTAGTTCTTGGCTTTCATCTCTGAGCAACTGTACTCATCCTTGCACCGGAGAGCCATTCCGGAGATCCTTCGGTGTGATCTTTTAGTCGTGCTTCCTTGTGCAGGCTAGGTGGAAGTCAGTAGCCACTCTCGAACCACGGTCAAGGAAAGAGCGAACCAGATTTATTGGAGCCCTTCGATTTGGTGAACCAGACGTGAACCCTATTTTTCAAATCCACGGCCGCTCCTCCTTTATTCTTTGAATCATTCGTTCCTGTAACCTCCTTCTCTCAAATCTCTGCCTGACAAATGGGCAGACCTCCACCTCCCTTTCAACCTCTAGATCCCTCCTTACAAATTATCTCTGAAACCGGTATCAGCCTTAACCGACCCACTCAAATTTGAGGAGAGAGAGAGAGGGAGAGGGGGAGAGAGAGAAAGAGATGGGGGGGAAACGGATCAGGTCGGGTTTTTATGAGTATGGCTTGTGTCACGCCCTCGATTTTCAACATAATTATGTAACCCATTTTGATCAAAGATCCTCGCATAACATAATAATACCCAAAAGATTCCCAACTATTTAACTTAACAAGCAAGTCCCTATAAGTTAAAATTATACAACTTTGGCGCCACAGCTTAAATCAACTTAATTACAAATATGAATCTGATTAGAATATTACAATCTCTTTAGTCAAAAGAAATTTAAGAATAATTAGTTACAACTCATCTTTACCAAAAGGAAGTTAATTACAAAAGATGATAAAGTAATTAAAACGTGGTTAGCTTCCAAAAAGTCTTCATATCCAAGCACTCCATCACATGCAATCTATTGCCCAAGATTCGAACTTGAAAAGAAGGATTTTGTTGAGCTACACTAGCCCAGTAGGAAAATCTTTTACCAATGTTATGTGTAAATATGATGATGAGTGCACACAAAGAGGAGATGGAAATACAGCTCAGTAAACGATAACCAATCAATTTGCAAATGAACCCTTATTGAAATTGAATACATAAACCATAAGACACTAACCTCTCAACTAATCCCAACTCGACTCGCGAATCCAAACTTCACCATCAGTATTTTCACCACTTGCGTTACCGTATAACACTATAAGGATTACCGTGTTACCACCACTTGCATCACGGTGATCCCTAATGACTCGGGTTACCGTATTACCATCACTTGCGTTACGAAACCCTTTAAGTTTCCATATTACCACCACTTGCGTTACGGAACTTCCTAATCCAACTTCCAACCCAATCGACCATTTTCTCATACAATACGCAAGCTAAGACTCTCCCATGATCCATTCTTACGTCAAGCATCGTACACTATGCCTACGTCATCACAAACGCACCATGAACGACCACAAATACCAAGAATATATAGAGAATGCACTTTAACAATGTCTTAACCAAGTCATTTCTTATTCGGTTCTCACTAACGGAAGACCAACGGAATGAGGATAGCATCGACCAATCCAAGGAAGTCAATTAGACAAGTTTAAG
>BPLS01026717.1:0-10753 GCA_019656275.1 Rhododendron kiyosumense
CTAGGTAGATGGCCCAATACCCCTGCTCCACTTCCAGGCCCAGATGGCCCATCACCCCCGTCCAGGTCCATAATTCCCTCCTGGGCTAGGAAATCATCTTGGTTCACCAGATTGTTTTGGGCTAAAGAGTCCAGACAATTCTTTACTCCATTCTCCACCTCCGGTTCCACTAAATCTTTTACCCAAGATTCAAAGTCCTCTGAATACACATTTGACTTTGCATTACCAGGCATTAAATGACCACCACCGATTTCATGCTTTAAGCCCCCTGTCCTTGACGTCGTTAAGTCCCATCCTGCCCCTAACATTCTTCTCCAACTGGTATCATCTTCTTGGTTTCCACATCACCATCATCCCCCTTTTCCTTCCTTGTTTCAGCTTCCATAGCCATTTTTTCCAGAGCATTGGGATCCACCCTTAATACCTTCGACTGAGGAAGATAAGCTTTCATTACATTTGGGTTCACGAAGGATGATGATTCAAAGACCTTGATGTCGTAAAGCACCCCTGCGATTTCGAGCTGAATCCATCTCTATATCAAGCCTTGCTCCTCAGTTGCAACTAAAACTTTCCCTTCAGCAAAAGAACAATCTTTGAGGGTGTTCTTGTAACGACCCTGATTTTCGGTCGTTAAAAATTTCGTTAAATATTTGAATTTTATTGTAATTGATTTTAATTTCCAAGGTTTTGTCAAAATTACATTTTTGCCCCTTGAAAAAATTATTTCTTGGCACTTTAATCCATTTGGCAAGCTTAGTTAGTTTCTAACCAACTTGTTGGAGAAACCGAGCTAGGAAGTTACCTAGTTACTTTTGACTAACCGCAAAATGACCGTTTTGCCCCTCGTGAACCCTTTGAACCTTTTGAACCCTAGACTAAGAATTTGGATATTCTTTTTCTTTTAATTATTTTGGATATATTCTTTGTCCATTGGACAATAATGGTTAGGGAGACTATTATCCATTGGATAATAGAAACCCCAATTGTTTATATTAAAAGTATACTTTATTAAAGTGCTATGAATAGTAAAAAGTAACTTTTTGATTACTTTTTGATTATTTTAAAGTACCTTTTTGGATTACTTTAATGTTTAATCTCCCTAGCAACCATTATCCATTGGATAATAGAAGTTAGGGTGGTTATTATCCTTTGGGTAATAAGTTACTCTTCAACAATAGTACATGGGTTGATTAATTTAATATTTTCTTTTTAACCCCATGTGCCAAAGTACAATTATTTTAAAATAAAAGTTGCCAAGTCACTATTGTCCATTGGACAATAGAAGTTAGGGGATTTATTACCCAATGGGTAATAGGTTGTTCTTCCACCCTAGCACATGGGAGACTTAAATATTAGCCTTGTACACATGTGCCTATTGATTTGTTTTAATGGGAAATCTTGCCTTTTTAAAATCTTCCTTGATCTCAAAGTACAAAGTTCCTTTTTGTTTATTATTTCCTATACATTGTATGCATGGTTGTATATATATATATGTGTACTTGAGAGAGAGAGAGAGAGAGAGAGAGGCCGGAGAGGGAGAGAGGAGAGAGGGCCGAGAGAGAGAGAGAGAGAGAGAGAGAGGGAGAAAGAGAGAGGAAGGAGGAAAGAAGGGATTTGATTGTACCTTGATTGATCTTCTTGATCTTTTCAAATCCTTGGTGTATCTAACTCTCCATTAACCTCCAATGTACTCTTGTATACACCTTGCACTTGTTTGAACCCTTAGATCTTGTACCAATATCTTTCTTGCCCACCAAGGATCCATCCTAGCCATCCAATTGATCCAAGATCAAATCTTGGTACAAAGTAGCCATGCAACCCTAGGATTTTCCTTGATTTGTGCTTAAAAGTTAGATATGATTTGATATACTTCTTGGACACCTAGCAAGCTTCTTAACCCTTGGATCATGTACCATTATCATCTTAACCCTCCATTTGATTCAAGAATATCACCAAGGTACAAGAATAGCCTTACAAGTCTAGGATTAGTTTTGATCTTTCAAGATTCATTGCCAAGTGTCAAGGTGAGACTTAGAGTGAGAGAGAGGAGAAGGCCAAGCCCTTTGCCTATAAATAGAAGGCCATTCCAAACCTTTGAACTCACACCTCAAAGCAATAGCTCTTCCTTCTCTCTAGAAACCATTTTCTGTTTTCTGGGCAGCCCACTGTCCCGTCGGAAATCCCCAGTTTTCTCCTGTTTAGAGTAGTTTTTAGGATCAACTTCCTTCTGGAAAGTTGTAGAGCACTTCGAAACCTTGAAGTTAGGCTCAAGAATCACCCCAATCGGTTAAGAAATGACCCAGATATTGCCATCCGAAGTTCAGTGAAAAATCTGGATTTTTCATTTCTGGACAGCTTACTGTCCTTTCCTTTATCCCCATTTTTCTCCAACCTAGGTTCGTTTCTAGGATTAACTTTCTTCTCGAGAGTTGTAGAGGGTTTAGAGAGCTTCGTTCTAGACCCAAGAACGACTCTATTCGGCCAAGGATTGACCGAGTTATTGCCGTCCGAAGTTCGGTCCAGATTCGGGAGAATTTTCCACCTAGCTTATTCGGCCCCGACTAGTTTCGGATCAAGGTAGGATACTCTTACCCCTATCCCTATGTATATGTGGTTATCTTTAATTACTTTTCATTTCAAGTATTTGTGTTATGATCTTGAAAATGATTATGAGCATGCTTATGTGAATTGTTTGAATTACTCGTGGCGTTATGCTTTAAGCGTTGTTTCGAGCATGTTAAACATAGAGTTGGATGATCTTGTTGGATTACGATGAATGATTTGTTGTTTACGTATGTGATATGTCTCACCACGGAGTCTTTGCATGTAACGAGACACCTCTATCGAGAAAGTTAGTAACATGACACCTAGGGTGTGTTGAAAGAGTTGAAATGTGTTGAAAACCGCAATGTGGCCGGACTTGCCCATTGTATGAGGTGTGTGTGTGTTCCAATGGGAAACCGGAGCAGCGGAACCATTGTGAGGGTGTGTGCCAATGGGAACCCGGAGCGGCGGAACCATTGTGCGTTCCCATGGGAACCCGGAGCAGCGGAACCATGGTGAGGTATAGCTTGGTATCCGCGTTACGGAACCAATGCATTGTGTGCCAATGGGAACCCGGTGCGGCGGAACCATTGTGAGGATACTCGGGAACCCGGAACGGCGGAACCGAGGTTGGGTGTGTATGGCTTGGTTATCCGCGGTACGGAGCCAATGCTAAAGATTTTTTTTGAAAGGCTTGGTTATCCGCGGTACGGAGCCAATGCAAATGATTTTGAAAGGTTGTTTTGTAAGTGGAAAAGGAAGACACGGTCTACGATGAGTCGCGTAGGAGAAATCGAGAAATCTTGGACACCAACGTTAGACGATTAAACGAATATGATTATGTGATTGTTAGTTGTAAGGTTGGTGGGTAAGATTTTCCTATTGAGCGTTGTAGCTCATGGTGTTACCTTGTGGTGACCCTGGCATATTATATCGGTGGCGACGCTGGTATAATGTGTCAGATCTTGTAGATGATCAAGATGGACCGTTCACTTGGAGGCGTCCGGAGCTGAGGAGCTGGCTAGGATGAAGAAGCAAGAGGAGCTGTAGTTAGGAAGCCTTAGTTTCCTTTCCTTGTTGAATAATTGTACCTCTTTGAAGTATTTATAATGTAATAAACTCTTTTTATTATGTAATAAATGCTTCTTAACGTACCCTGATTTTGGGGGCGTTACAGCTTGGTATCAGAGCTTTAGGTTCAAAACCTCGGTCATGGGTAGAATGGGTAGAACCATGTAGAACCTTAAGCTAGTTTTTGCCCGTTGCATAAACGTGAATTGATTTTCAAGTTTACCGTCCCAAATTGGGTGGAATTCTGTCAAAACAATCTTCGGATTGAAGCAAGGCGCGGAAATTGGCAGTACCGCCGAGCTGGGAATTCCCGAACAATTGGATGATGACTTAAATCAAGAATCGAATGTGGAACGTAGAAATCTGAAAAGTTTCCTTATGGTTTTTACTAAAAACTATATATTTTCAAAACGTACTATTGAAGTTTTTCGAAAACCTCGATCGATCTGTTAGTCGAAGCCTATCAACCTAGAAATGTCGTAGGGAGGATAACCGCCCAGCGCTTGGAGGATCCCAACTTCATTGCTACCGTGCGAGCAGAAGGATTTGACTTCATAAGAGTTCACCCCTTATTCCATTAAGATTATAACCTTCCTTATTGTTGTAGATGTCAAGCATACCCCGAGGAGGACGCCCACCTTTCACCCCGCATGCTTTGGCCAATTATTGATCATTGCTAGCACCTGAGTACGTAGGACCAACACCCCTACCAGAGGATGACATGGAGCTCTATGAGGTCCCAATCACTTGGGAGATACCCCCGCCAGTTGCAGTTCCCGAGAACCCTCCGCCTACCTTAGTCCCCGCGCTGCCTGTGCAAAACTTCGAGCAACCCAATGATTATCTCATGTTTGAGCTAGAGATAGAAGCGGCGATACTAGACCTCTCTCAGTACTATCCAGGACCAGTGGAGGAGCTAACCATCCCAACTATGGAAGAACTGCTAGCACAAGAACGTGAGCACCTTCTTAGG
The DNA here is from genome assembly GCA_019656275.1 of Rhododendron kiyosumense. Lineage (NCBI taxonomy): Eukaryota > Viridiplantae > Streptophyta > Magnoliopsida > Ericales > Ericaceae > Rhododendron > Rhododendron kiyosumense. The sequence continues at coordinate 4,589 of BPLS01026717.1, forward strand.
GAAGAGACCGCAGCTGAATGGAGCTACGAGATGTGGTTGAGAGAAGCCTTCGAAGTCGACCTACCCTAAGATATTGCATAGCTCGTGTTGCCTTTCAAGCACTAGTGCCAGAAGAGCCATGTAGTATGATGTGTAGGATTGTCGTGTAGAATTGCCTCAGCTTGTAGTAGGAAGTTTGTTTGGCATGTTATTTTATAGTAGAACTCAATGTTTTCTGCTTGTAACTTCCCACTTATCTATGAAAAATCTTGTTGGTTTTTAAAGAATATTGTTGTGTGCTACTTCATTGATTGTTTCTCATTTTGAACTCAAGGAAATAGTTTAGTTAGATTAAACCTTTCCCTTTCAATTTACGCTCGTAGATGGTGAACCGACGGAGTGGACTAGGGTACGAAACCGTTGATTCCTCAAACCCTAACCCCAACCCTGACCTTGCTCAAGTCATGCAAGCGCTCGTGACCGCTCTGAACGCTGCCCGCCAAAACCCAAACCCTAACCCTAACGATGAACCTATGACTCGAACCCGTGCGATGAACGAGTTTTGCAAGCGTCGACCCCCGACTTTCAATGGAGATACCAACCCCACTGTGGCCGAAGCATGGCTGAAGGAAGTCAAGGTGATCATGGACACCTTGGAGATCACTCGCAACGGAGATCGTGTGGCCTTAGCCACATACCAGCTGAAAGGAGAAGCCCGTTACTGGTGGGAGCTGATGGAGGCCACTCATGACGTAGCCGCCATGACCTTTGCTCAGTTCGAGACCTTGTTTCTCGACAAATATTTCCCCACGCCAATCCGTTTGGCCAAGGAACAAGAGTTCCAAAACCTCAAGCAAGGAACTATGACCGTTACTCAGTATGCGGCCAAGTTCGAGGAGCTATCCCGCTACGCCCCGGATGCCGTTGCAACCGAGGATAAGAAAGCGAGGAGGTTTGAATGGGGACTGACGACAGCTAGAAGAGCTGTGGTAGCTCAAGCTTTTCCCACCTATACCGGTGTGGTGAAATGTGCCCTGCGACTGGAGAGTGAAGAGGACGACTTCAAGACTCGATGGAGGAAGGCGACAGGCAATGCCGGTGGACCTATCCGAACCCAACCATCCAATGGCAACCGTGGACCCTACCCTGCCAAACCCTTTACTTCAAGTCAAAGCAACCAACCCTGGAAGACTACAAATCCCGGAAGTGGCGAGCATAAGAGAGGTGGTCGAGACGTAGCGACAGTTCAATGCTTCCACTGTCAGGCTATGGGACACTATAGGTGCGACTGCCCCCAGCTCCAAAGGGAGAGGATTGGAAGCTTTGGAAATCAGAAGGATCAACAACCTGAGCAGGCCGGTTTTGTGAAGCAAAACTCTGAGGGCCTATCGCTGCAGCAGAATGGGCAGAACAAAGGAAAGCAGCCCGTGGGATTCCAGCAAGGCACTGGAGGGCGTATCTTTGCACTACGAACTGAGGAACAAGAGCAGGATCCTTCTGTGATCCAAGGTACGTTACTATCTGCGTACAAGCCTTGTTAGACTCTGGTGCATCGCATACCTTTATATCTCCTGCCTGCATATCTGCTCTAGCACTAGAAACAGAATCCCTAAAGTGTGTGTATGAAAGAAACATCACCGTTAGGGGAAAGTATAGCTGTTAGTCTAGTGTGTAGAGAATGCGAACTAGAAGTAGCTAACTCGCGACCTTCAAGTGATCGATATGGCGGATTTTGACGTAAACCCGAGGATGGACTGACTATCGACTCATCAAGCAGTCATAAGACAGCCATCAAAAGATGGTAACCGTATGTACCCCTGAAGGGACTCGTTCCTATTTAAGGGGGATAGACAATGGTGAGCCCGGCGACGAGAAGATCAAGGAGGCAGAACCAATGATTTGGATTACTAGCTAGTCTCTAGTTGGAAGAAGCCAATAGAATGGAAGTGGGATTTCCACACGTCGTGTGCGAGTATGCCGATGTTTTCCTTGAAGAACTTCCTGGCTTATCGCCTTAAGGAGAAATGGACTTCTCTATAGAACTTTAACCGAGAATTGCACCAATCTCTACGGCGTTGTATCAAATGACCCTGTAAGCTAAAGGAGCTCAAGGCCCAATCGAAGGAGCCAATGGACAAAAGATTTATCAAGCAAATCAGGAGGAGCACGAAGGACGCTTTCGAATGGTACTACAAGTACTCTAAGATAGCCAATTTATGCCAAGGCAAGTTTTGGCTAGAAGTGGTTAAGTTCTTGGGGGAACGTGGGATCTAAGGATAAAATCGTGGTGGACGAAAGTAAAGTAGAAGCAGTACTGGATTGGAAGCAGCCGCTAGAAGTGGACGCTACCAAAGGCTTATTTTCCCGTGATAAGCAATGGTTCTTTCAGTGCATTTGCGAATATCGTAGGGATTGCCTGCTGATTTACCCCGAATTGAGGATGGAGTACTTATGCCTTACGATTATGAAGATATGCTGCTTAGATGAACCCGTTGTTTCCTACTTTTGGAAATGGGTTTAATATCGTTAGGTGGAGAAGGATCATGCTAAGGAAACGCTTGTAGGATACAAGTCCGCACGATGATTTGGTAGACGTTTTGCATTTGACGTTGGAAATTCGAAGGAAACTTTAACGAAGGTCGACAACGAGGCAAGCTGTTCGACGGCGGAAGCAACTTCAACCCCATCTCGTTAAGCAAGAAATGAGGCTTAATTCGATTGATGGTGACCTACTCCGATTTTTAAGGGGGATAGGCGATGATCCCAAAACCGATTTAGCGACCTAGCCTAACCTGTAGTCGCGCGCCAATTTCGGGGACGAAATTGTTTTAAGGGGGATAGATTGTAACGACCCTGATTTTCGGTCGTTAAAAATTTCGTTAAATATTTGAATTTTATTGTAATTGATTTTAATTTCCAAGGTTTTGTCAAAATTACATTTTTGCCCCTTGAAAAAATTATTTCTTGGCACTTTAATCCATTTGGCAAGCTTAGTTAGTTTCTAACCAACTTGTTGGAGAAACCGAGCTAGGAAGTTACCTAGTTACTTTTGACTAACCGCAAAATGACCGTTTTGCCCCTCGTGAACCCTTTGAACCTTTTGAACCCTAGACTAAGAATTTGGATATTCTTTTTCTTTTAATTATTTTGGATATATTCTTTGTCCATTGGACAATAATGGTTAGGGAGACTATTATCCATTGGATAATAGAAACCCCAATTGTTTATATTAAAAGTATACTTTATTAAAGTGCTATGAATAGTAAAAAGTAACTTTTTGATTACTTTTTGATTATTTTAAAGTACCTTTTTGGATTACTTTAATGTTTAATCTCCCTAGCAACCATTATCCATTGGATAATAGAAGTTAGGGTGGTTATTATCCTTTGGGTAATAAGTTACTCTTCAACAATAGTACATGGGTTGATTAATTTAATATTTTCTTTTTAACCCCATGTGCCAAAGTACAATTATTTTAAAATAAAAGTTGCCAAATCACTATTGTCCATTGGACAATAGAAGTTAGGGGATTTATTACCCAATGGGTAATAGGTTGTTCTTCCACCCTAGCACATGGGAGACTTAAATATTAGCCTTGTACACATGTGCCTATTGATTTGTTTTAATGGGAAATCTTGCCTTTTTAAAATCTTCCTTGATCTCAAAGTACAAAGTTCCTTTTTGTTTATTATTTCCTATACATTGTATGCATGGTTGTATATATATATATGTGTACTTGAGAGAGAGAGAGAGAGAGAGAGGCCGGAGAGGGAGAGAGGAGAGAGGGCCGAGAGAGAGAGAGAGAGAGAGGGAGAAAGAGAGAGGAAGGAGGAAAGAAGGGATTTGATTGTACCTTGATTGATCTTCTTGATCTTTTCAAATCCTTGGTGTATCTAACTCTCCATTAACCTCCAATGTACTCTTGTATACACCTTGCACTTGTTTGAACCCTTAGATCTTGTACCAATATCTTTCTTGCCCACCAAGGATCCATCCTAGCCATCCAATTGATCCAAGATCAAATCTTGGTACAAAGTAGCCATGCAACCCTAGGATTTTCCTTGATTTGTGCTTAAAAGTTAGATATGATTTGATATACTTCTTGGACACCTAGCAAGCTTCTTAACCCTTGGATCATGTACCATTATCATCTTAACCCTCCATTTGATTCAAGAATATCACCAAGGTACAAGAATAGCCTTACAAGTCTAGGATTAGTTTTGATCTTTCAAGATTCATTGCCAAGTGTCAAGGTGAGACTTAGAGTGAGAGAGAGGAGAAGGCCAAGCCCTTTGGCTATAAATAGAAGGCCATTCCAAGCCTTTGAACTCACACCTCAAAGCAATAGCTCTTCCTTCTCTCTAGAAACCATTTTCTGTTTTCTGGGCAGCCCACTGTCCCGTCGGAAATCCCAAGTTTTCTCCTGTTTAGAGTAGTTTTTAGGATCAACTTCCTTCTGGAAAGTTGTAGAGCACTTCGAAACCTTGAAGTTAGGCTCAAGAATCACCCCAATCGGTTAAGAAATGACCCAGATATTGCCATCCGAAGTTCAGTGAAAAATCTGGATTTTTCATTTCTGGACAGCTTACTGTCCTTTCCTTTATCCCCATTTTTCTCCAACCTAGGTTCGTTTCTAGGATTAACTTTCTTCTCGAGAGTTGTAGAGGGTTTAGAGAGCTTCGTTCTAGACCCAAGAACGACTCTATTCGGCCAAGGATTGACCGAGTTATTGCCGTCCGAAGTTCGGTCCAGATTCGGGAGAATTTTCCACCTAGCTTATTCGGCCCCGACTAGTTTCGGATCAAGGTAGGATACTCTTACCCCTATCCCTATGTATATGTGGTTATCTTTAATTACTTTTCATTTCAAGTATTTGTGTTATGATCTTGAAAATGATTATGAGCATGCTTATGTGAATTGTTTGAATTACTCGTGGCGTTATGCTTTAAGCGTTGTTTCGAGCATGTTAAACATAGAGTTGGATGATCTTGTTGGATTACGATGAATGATTTGTTGTTTACGTATGTGATATGTCTCACCACGGAGTCTTTGCATGTAACGAGACACCTCTATCGAGAAAGTTAGTAACATGACACCTAGGGTGTGTTGAAAGAGTTGAAATGTGTTGAAAACCGCAATGTGGCCGGACTTGCCCATTGTATGAGGTGTGTGTGTGTTCCAATGGGAAACCGGAGCAGCGGAACCATTGTGAGGGTGTGTGCCAATGGAAACCCGGAGCGGCGGAACCATTGTGCGTTCCCATGGGAACCCGGAGCAGCGGAACCATGGTGAGGTATAGCTTGGTATCCGCGTTACGGAACCAATGCATTGTGTGCCAATGGGAACCCGGTGCGGCGGAACCATTGTGAGGATACTCGGGAACCCGGAACGGCGGAACCGAGGTTGGGTGTGTATGGCTTGGTTATCCGCGGTACGGAGCCAATGCTAAAGATTTTTTTTGAAAGGCTTGGTTATCCGCGGTACGGAGCCAATGCAAATGATTTTGAAAGGTTGTTTTGTAAGTGGAAAAGGAAGACACGGTCTACGATGAGTCGCGTAGGAGAAATCGAGAAATCTTGGACACCAACGTTAGACGATTAAACGAATATGATTATGTGATTGTTAGTTGTAAGGTTGGTGGGTAAGATTTTCCTATTGAGCGTTGTAGCTCATGGTGTTACCTTGTGGTGACCCTGGCATATTATATCGGTGGCGACGCTGGTATAATGTGTCAGATCTTGTAGATGATCAAGATGGACCGTTCACTTGGAGGCGTCCGGAGCTGAGGAGCTGGCTAGGATGAAGAAGCAAGAGGAGCTGTAGTTAGGAAGCCTTAGTTTCCTTTCCTTGTTGAATAATTGTACCTCTTTGAAGTATTTATAATGTAATAAACTCTTTTTATTATGTAATAAATGCTTCTTAACGTACCCTGATTTTGGGGGCGTTACAGTTCTCATCCACCATAATAAAACAGCCCCATAACTCGGCAAGCAACTTAAAAGTATGAGCATTCCATGCATTCAAAGGAAGTCCTTTACGTTAACCAAATGAATCTCTCAAGACTCGTCGGTTCTCCCCTCCATGGCTTCACATTCTCAAAGTGTGTTGCTGCTACTGACATAACTTGGTGCTGCTACTGATATACCTACTGTTGTTGCTGCTGATCTGCTCTTGCTTTAGTAGAAG
>BPLS01026717.1:10763-24003 GCA_019656275.1 Rhododendron kiyosumense
CCTAATACTACCACCATTTTGATTATCCACTCGGAAAATCCATTCTGATGCAAGGGCTGCAAAGTGCCCTTCTGCCAAGTTGATTATCTCGAATTGGGTTGAATGGAATCTTGCTTTAACATTTGTCCTGATATTACTGGGAAGTTTTTCAACTTCCACTTTTTGCTTTGTAAGCCTCTCTGGGTTCTCTTATTATATTTTGGTCCGGTTGATTTCTTATCAATCCTTGGGCTTGAATAGCATATGATTGTTGTGGGGTAAGGTGCTAACCTCGTTGGATGTTACTCTTGTTGGGAAAACGAATCCCCAAGACCCAGTAATGACGCATACAGATTAGACAACAAAAAATTGTAAAAACCCTACAAGGCGGAATTAGGGTTTTACCACAACTCCCTGTAATACGAACGCTGGTTGAACTTGTTATAGCACACCCTGCTATAAATCACGAATACTGCTCGACCGTACCTTATGATCTTCTATCATATTCCCTGCACATCTAGAACACGAACCGAGTGTGGACTCTTTCATGATTTATTTACTCTCTCTAAGTCTGCCTCTATTTCGTGAATAATAGAAAAACGTCAATCTGACTTAGAGAGCATAACTTGTATATATAGGGCTACGATAGGGACCTAAGGAGTAGTAAGTCTAGGCTCCCAGTGTAAATAAGAAAACATAATCCCACCAGGATTCTATTTCTTATTTCACTAATTATAATTCACCCCACTACACAATTATAATTGCAATCTCTTTCTTATCTCAATTATATTACGAGCTCCATGATATAAAATACTTATTAATCTCCCCACGTTAAGATTACAGACAGCCGTTGATTAAAATAAATTACTAACAACTCTCACATTGTGATGCTACCTTTTCCGGCCCTTTTTATCGATGTACTTCATTCCATTTTAATGAAATATATCTTTTTCGCCGTTCAAAAAAAAATGGCTTCACATTTTCAAACCATAACTGCATCCACTGACTCTCAATTAAAGCATCCCTTACCTCCTGACTTTGGAAAGTGATTAACACATACCTTCCTCCCAGAGAACGAAATTGAACCACTCGATTCGATTCTAGACTAAAACTCACCTGCAAAGTCGGCATAGACACTACCCTACGCGTCACCGCCACTGCGCATCCGTACAGCCACTCATTGCCACTGGGTTTGATGTGTACAGTTATCGGTGGATTAATTCCCATTTTGGATGATTCTCCTTTCAAAACCTGTTTATAAGATCTTCCGACTTGTTCCCTTTTTTCCCTCTCCACCACGGCTTGTTTGCCAGCTGGCCTCTGAGCCAGCTCTAGCCCCTTGTTTGAGCAACTCTCTTTGTCATGTTCAGAATGAAACTTGGGAATCCTTACCCTAGTTTGCTCCTTGTTCAAACCGAAACATGCCCCTTTAACGAATAGTCGAGCATCATCCACCCAAACCCCGTTCATTTTGGAGATAGCCATGCCGGCCGCCACATGACAATCATATCTCACAAAAGAAAATAAATTCTTTACACCGTCAGTATAAACATTTGTTTCCTCCAAATTAATTGCATTGCGATACGTGTCAAAATAGCGGTCCCAATTAATAAAATATGGCAACGTGGCGCAATGCAATTGATTTGGAGGAAATAAATGTTTACACCGGCAGTGTAAAGAATTTATACTGAATAAATGCATCTCTAACTACCCCAAACTTATTAATTAAAAGCCTACCAAAGCCACTTCAGATCCTTAGACTCAGGGATGTTATCCACAAACAAGGTGAATGTGTCCTTATTTCTCACCCTCTGCCCTGACTGGCCCCGTTCATTGTGATTTTTTTTTTTTTTTTGAACGTCGGAAATTTCTTCATGCTTTCAAATGCATGGATTGGATATCGATTTCCATTGTCTATTCCCAGTACGGCATTACAATTGCTTACCGGGATAATGAGCTTTTCAAAACTGAATTGAAGAAAACTTATCTTTGCTCAACCATGTCCCAAGAATACTTGAAAGGGTTAGTTACACTATCCGTTGAAAAGGAAATGTAGAGAGGGCCGGAAAAAGATTGATTATGCTAGCATAATTTTTACTTTTATCGCTAAAAATGAAAGAAGAGTGATACATAAATGATACGTGTAAGTTCTTGTAATAACTGCTACTTCAGAAATTTAATCTACTTTATTATATCTATTTTTTCTGAATTTTATGATTGATTTTATGTTTATTTTTTTGGTCGTATCAATACTTCAAAGTCACTACCTTGAAGTTTACCTCGGGCCCGCAAATTGTCACGGACGGCCTTGCAACATAGATATTTCAACACCAAAATTAAGACATTAAGTGTGGTTTGTATTTTAATAAATAAAAATTGATAACTTCAGTCTTAAGAGTAGAAGATAATATGTAAAAGGTCCATCGATATCTGAGAAATTTTTTTTGATATTTGCAAATATCGGTGAGATATATATTGAAATTCAAATGTTTTTTTGACATTATTTGCATATTGTCCCGCGCCTACTGGTCAAAAGTTTGAAGGACCCTTAATAAATAAACTACTGCTAATAGGATATTGTAGCTGCACACATTCTAAATTAACCGGCGCAGATGCACCCCACTTGACCCCACTGAGGTGGCCATTCACTCTAGTTCTATCAACAATAAGAAATGAAGACAAAGGAAAAAGGAAGAAGAAGAAAGAACTAAGGGCCCATTTGATAAGGCTCTTGCATGTTGGTATTGGATAAACAATTTTATGGGATTATGAAGCCTTTGTTTGTTAGTCAAAAATAGTTTGGACTACTAATTGATCCGATGGGATGAATAATCTGGGTAATGATAATAAGCGGTATTGTTAATACCCCGTGGGACTTGGTATTAATAGTCCTATCCCAACTCCTTCACATTACCAATTCCTTCCCATTACCAATTTTTTTATCAATTCAATCTTATCATCTAATTCCATCTCAAACAAACATGATATTAATAATCACATCATCTAATCTCATCACAAACAAACATACTCATTATTAATCTCTTCTCATTAACAATCCATTCTCATTACTAATTTCAATCCTATAATCTCATCCCCTTACGAATCTCATCCATCTATCATTGTTATCAAACGGGTCCTAAGAAATAGTTTTATGTACCTCTATTGCTTGCCATTGAAGAGTGAAGGTCATACTACTAGTCAAGCATCTAGATTCAGAAGGTTTAAGGAAAACGAGATAGGGTCAATTACAAATGAAATTAGTTGTAATACATACGTAATGTAATTCAATTAATTATTTTTCATTTAGTATTTAATTGTATTTGTTTCGAATACAAATTTTTAAAAGAAATAGTGTATTTCAGAGGTAATTGGCTCCAATTAATCATAGTTTTGCCCCTTCATAAAACCAAAACAAATTGAATGACCATGAGAATACTTCGGTAAAACATCAAAGCGTCGATATTATTTTTTAATTGGTACGTAACTCACAAAGCATATTCTGGGATTACGGATTTTTGAGATAAACAAGAATCCTGACTCTTTTTCTAAAACAAAAAAAGGTTCTTCGATACGTTTTTCGGCAGTTGTGCTTTTAGAAGTCATGAACGTACTTGGTTTAGACGCATTAGTAATTTTAAAAATGAAGATTAAAATTTTATTTATTTTATTTTATTTATTTTTTACTTACAAAAAAAAATGAAGATTAAAATTTAAAAAACACATTAGAATTTTTGGTATCTTTATTTTCGTGACATACAAATAGACAAAAACATAAATTGAGTAAGACACGATGCAAAAGCATAGTGAACTTTGAAATTTTTTGTTGATGCCGGATTGCTTGGACCTTAATGTTTAGGAATGCCACCACCTGATTGATTCTGCTGTGTTTGAAATTTAAACTGCCAATTTTTTGGTTTTGGTGCTATTGTATTGCACTGAATATTGCTGAACCCTGAAAGATGCTAATTTTGACGCGAGTGATGCTGCTGAACTCTTGATGCTGCTACTGCTATAATTTGATGCTGCTGCTAATATGAAGATAATCCATATTGATGCAATGGCTGTATTCCGGGGACTTTTTCATCTGCTGACGTGCCAGTCTTGTTATCTCCATCTGGTTGGGTTAAAAGAAGCCTTCAGCTGCTGTTTTGGGCTTGAGCTTAGGGGGAAGTTTTCAACTTCTATTTAATTCTTTGTAAGCTTTTTGGGTTGATTTCTTATCAATCATTGGGCTTGAATAACATATGATTGTCATGAGGTAGAGTTCAAACTTTGTTGGGATGTTACTCTCACGTTGTGATGCTATTTTTTCTTGCCCTTATGTACTTCATTAATTTTTTTTTTTGACACATTCAATTCATTCCAAAACAAAGCCCGAAGGCAATACAGATTCCATCGAAAATACAAGAATGAACCAAAACTACCAAAGACTTCGATACAGGCACCCCCTGCAGAAGCAAGATCGACGAAATCGCCAAATGAGAACCAATTTAGATCTGGATAGAAGAGAATCCCAGAACGGACCCCCAGCTCAAACCAACAATAAACATTAAGCTTAGTTGAAATCTGGAAAAAACAACTATGAAACAACTAACACTACAACAAATCTGACTTTTGGCGACACGCCCAAAAATACGTCGCCGTTGGGTATGTATTGGCGACAAACTTTGATGTCGCCAATAATTTTTACATTCAGCGACAACTGACAAGGATTGGTGACACAACAAAAATGTGTCGCCGTTGGATATGTATTGGCGACACATTTTGATGTCACCAAAAGTCTTCACATTCGGCGACACGAGATGCGTCGCCGTTGGGTATGTATTGGCAACACACTTTGATGTCGCCAACAGTCTTCACATTCGGCGACGCAAATCGCGTTGCCAAAAGGCAAATTAACGTTCGTAAGCAATTGGCGACGTGAAGCGTGTCGCCATTGGATACGAAGTTTTTCGTCTGTACGAAAATTCATTATTAGAATGATATAACACATTCAATCAAATATGTAACAATAAGAGATTTACTTTATTTTTGACAGGAATGATTTAGTCCCTCTTATGTAAAAGATAGAAAGTTCTAATTTTAAAAAATAGCTCAAGTGGCCCTCTAATATTTGTGCACTATAGGATTTTAATGTCTTTGAAACTATCGAATATGTTACGATCATGTAGTTGCTGAGATCAAATTATCACCGATTTTGGCGAGGATGATATAATTGATAAGACGTTAAATCTTAATAGTTTAGATTGACCATTCAAAAAAATGAGCTAGCAACTACATGCCATTAGAATCTTTACATTCAATTTACTTGTTTCTAAACCAATGTCTTATGCTATAGTATAATGTACAGTAGCCAGATGACCGCAGCATAATCACGACGATCGATACCGTTCATTTTGTTGTGGTTAGTATTGTTTTAATCATTCTCGTAAATTTTTAGGTCTATCGAATTTTGAAAACCCCTTCATCGGGATGCAGATTTATTATTAGAATGAAATTTTACATCCAATCAAGTATGTAATGATAGGGATTTACTTCATTCTTAGCAGAAATGGTTTAATCTTTCTTATTTATAAGATACACAATTCCAATTTTTAAAAAATAGTTCAAGCGGCTCTCAAGTTGTACACTATAGGACTTTAATGCCTCAGGAACTACCGAATGTGTTATGATCATATGGTTGCTACCATTTGATCATCATCAATTTTGGTGAGAAAGATATAATTGATAAGACATTAAATGCTAAAGGTTTAGATCGATCATTTAAAAAAATAGCAGACCACTACATTTAAAAGGTATACATTAAATTTATTTATTTCTGAACAAAGGTCTTGTGCTAATCATTCTTATAAATTTTTGGGTCTATTCGATTTTGAAATCCCCTTCATCGGGACATAGATTCTCTATTAGAATGATATTTTACGTCTGATCAAGTATGTAATGAAGAGAAATTAAAAAAAAATCTAGTAAACCTGTAAAATTAATACATAGATATATAAGTATCTACTCCCTTCATCCCAATTCAAATGTCCCCTACGAATTTTTGTGCATTTTTACTTTAATTTGGTGTAAAAAAATAATATATCAATTTTTTTTTTTTGGGTTTGAAAATGAACGAAAATCAGTAGTAGACATTTAAATTGTTGGGGTGGAGAGTAGAAGAAATTACCAATCGCAAAAAGAAAATTATTAAAATACAATAATATAAAATGACGTCGTTTCGTGAAGACCTAGTCTTTTTTTTTTGGTCCAAAATACTTAAATTGTTTCACTCTATTTGAATTTTGATAAGCATGAAAGTTGTTAACCCTTTGTGTTATTGTTCAAACCCAATTTGAATTACTTCAATCACAATTATGAGTTAAAAGTTATGCCCGAAATACTAAATAAATTAACTCTAATTGGGAGTAATTCAAATTGGGTTTGAACAATGATAAAGGGCTACAATTTTCATGTTTATCAAAATTACAAATTTTAATGTTTATAGTAGGGGAGTGCAAAAAACCTGCAACCCGACCAACCCGACCCAACCCAAAGGGTCTAGAGCGGCTCCGAACATGCAAAAAATCCGCAACCCGTCCAACCCGACCCGACCCAAAGGGTCTCGAGTGGCTCCGAACATAGGCTTCGGTCGGGTATGGGTTGGGTTCTGTTAAAAAAATGAGTTTTGATCGGTTCGGATTTCAGGTCTGTGCGTATTTTACCCGCGGGGGTCGGACCCGACGCGACCAAACCGACCCGACGAAAAAAATCGGGCTCGCAAACGGGTCTATAGCATCAATCGGTTTGGTTGCGGGCTTGTATTTTTTATACCCGACGTGGTCAGGTCGGGGTCAGGTTGCGGGTCATACCCGACCCGTGCACACCCCTAGTTTAAAGGTTTAAAATTATGTTTGATTCAACTTTAATTGATATTTTAATGTTAAATATATACTATATATATTAGATATTTCAAATATATAACGAAAAGTATGTCTAGTGCAGTTGATCAGAGCCTTGTGTGTAAAGGCTTGTGTAGGTGGATGTCCTGGGTTCGAAACCTATGAGGTGCAAGAAAATTGTATTTTTCATCAAGTAATCTTTCGGCGACGCAACAATTGGTATCGCCAATAGGCTACCTTTTGGCGACACAAAACACGTTGGCAAAGGTGTAATACGTTTCCCACATTAACCATGCTTTCGCCGACGCAAAGTGCGTTGCCAAATCTATTGCCTTTTGGCGATAGAGGTGTTTGCGTCGGCAAATACTATTGCCGACATAACAACGGCGATGGCATGCCGACACAAGGACCTGCGTCGCCAAAACCCTTTGCCAACGCAAATAAGCCTTTGCCGACATACTGCTGTGCGTCGCCAGAACCGAATTTTGTTGTAGTGTAAAGAAAGGTACAGCTTTCCTACTGGAGCAAACTCCAACTGGTTCACCCATGGCGTCCGGAGACCTGTACGCTCCACAGTCGAATCGAGTCGTTCAAGCCGAACACACCAAGAAATTAATTATTGCCAGATCTGAGGGAGACTCAAACCAGCAAAAAGCCGAATCTAGGGGAAACCTAGATTGGTATTACCCGAACTCCAGCCGGTAAAAGAAAACAAAACAAAAAAAACCAGCTAAAAAGAAGCCCAAAAAACACTGGGTTACCGCACTGATTCAACCCTCTGAGTTGCCCCACTGAGTCGCACCACTAAGTCCCCGAGTGAGCCCGAGTTAACAATCTAGCCACTTCCCCAGACAAGAAACTATGCTCCATAGTTGTAACAACCCATATTTTTCTAAACGGTAATATTTATGAATTAGGTATTTAGACAATATGGCAACTTAATTAGGTAATAAAACAAAAGAAAAAAAGGGGCCATTCGGTGCCTTGTGTGCAACGTGTAGGCTGGAAAAATGGTTGATAAGCAAAGTGTTAGCTTAGTCATCTTATGGTTTGGACACGTGGTATTCTAAAATTAACTAGTTCACTGGACTTTGCTTTAAATAGGGTTAATTGGAGGGAAAATCTATAATGCTTTGGAGAAAAAGGAAAACGTGAGGGGCAGTAAGTTGTTCAGTAGCTTTTGTGAGGAATTTCCACAGCGAGGTGATATTAAGGCATAACTTGAGGTACCGGGTAGTGTGCAATACATTCCTAGCTAAATCTCTTTGCAAAGAGTGTTATTTGATTCTCTCATATTTGTACTCATTTGATATCTATGCTTATTGACTCGATTATTGTCGCTTCTTGAATTGTGACATAGAAAGTATTTGGTTGAAAGCCATGGAACAGATTGGTACATGTTTAAGCCTACCGGGTCATAGAATTATGAAAGATGTATGATGGACTGCCGCACGGGGCGTCTAGTACGTTTATGGGGCCCATGTGCCTAATACAGAATTTGACCTGGGTGGAGCTTGGCATGTTATCGAAATGAGCCGGGTTTGAGGCTTTAAATGAAAAGCGTTCAGAATGATCCTACTTGATTTGTTATCCTCGTTTATTGAGCATACTCTTATTGCTAGCCATGTTATTGTCCTCGTATTGCATATACTACCCGGGCGTTTTATATTTTTCAGGTGCAGAGAAAGTTAGTGGGGACCCGAGTTGAAGTATTTGAAAGATTTAAGTTTTATAGAGATTGTTTAGAAAATTTGTATTATTTTGGAGGTTTATAGGCCCACCATGTATATTTATCTTGAGGATTTGTAATTATTAGAGATGTATTAATTTTGAGGCAATGTAAAAATTCGGGTCGTCACAGTTGGTATCAGAGCTTAGGGAATAGGTCTTATATGGAAGCCTGATGGACATGTGTCTTTTGAGGTTATAGGGAAAAGAAAAATTGATTTGATCAAAGTTTGCAACAGAATCGTAGTCATGACATTTTGAGGATTATAGGAGATGAATTTTTGAGGATATAGAAAAATTTGTTTACCAGAGTTCGCAGCGGAAGCGTAGTTGAGATTTTTGAGGTGATTAGGATGTCGATTTTTGGAGGTCTTGGAAATTGATTATTTCGGATTGGACAATCTTTGAGGTCATTAGAATTCGTGCTGATTTTTAAGAATGATAGGACATTGAATATTTTGAGGTTATTAGGATGTCTAAATTTTTGAGGTTATGCGGACGCTAAATTTCGAGGGCGAAATTTCCTAAGTTGGGGAGACTGTAACAACCCATATTTTTCTAAACGGTAATATTTATGAATTAGGTATTTAGACAATATGGCAACTTAATTAGGTAATAAAACAAAAGAAAAAAAGGGGCCATTCGGTGCCTTGTGTGCAACGCGTAGGCTGGAAAAATGGTTGATAAGCAAAGTGTTAGCTTAGTCATCTTATGGTTTGGACACGTGGTATTCTAAAATTAACTAGTTCACTGGACTTTGCTTTAAATAGGGTTAATTGGAGGGAAAATCTATAATGCTTTTGTAATAACTCTGAATTTCAAGGAATAAAAAGTTATTTTTATAATTCGAGTTATTTATTTTAAATTGCTTAAATTGCGTGAATTCTTGAATTTTGCCATAATTGCACTTTGGTCCCTGAAGTTTCAATTCTTTCGCTTTAGTCCTACTTAGCAAGCCTAGTTAGCATCTAACTAACTTGTTAAAGTAACTAAACCGAAAAGTTCCCTAGCCTTGGCAAAATGACCGTTTTGCCCCTCGTTGGAACTTTTGAACCTTTTGGACCCTAGACTTTATATTTTGATATTCATTTTCTTTTAATCTATTTGGATTATTTCTTTGACCATTGGACAATAATGGTTAGGGGGATTATTATCCATTGGGTAATAGAATCCCAATTGTTTACATTAAGAGTAAACTTACTTTATGGTACTTTTAAATTTCTTTAATATTTTCTTTGGCCTAATAACTATTAACCATTGGATAATAGATGTTAGGGGAAGATTTGTCCATTGGATAATGAGGTTAATCTTCCTAAGTACCATTAGATCATTTAATTAATTACTTTCCTTAATTTGGGGAAAAGTATTATTACTTTAATCAAAAAGTAAATAGTAACTAAAGTACCCTTTAATTATTGTTTAATGGGATTTTTACTACTTTAATACATATATATATGTGTATATATGTATTGTACATAGGAGGAGTATTATATAGCCTATTGTACCCTAGTATTTAATTAGTTGGTAGGAGTGAATCCTAGCCTTATTCTCCTTGGATATCAAAGTACCCTTGAAACTAATTGTTTATTGGGATTTTTCTTACATTGTATGACATATATATATGTATATATATACTTGTACCATGCAAGAGAGGAGAGAGAGAGAGAGAGAGAGAGAGAGAGAGAGAGAGAACCCGAGAGAGAGAGAGAGAGAGGCCGAGAGAGAGAGAGAGGAGAGAGAGAAAGGAGAGAGATGGAAGATTTGATGTTGCTTTGCTTTGAATTGTGATTTGTACTTCAAATCCTTGCATATATTTTCTTTCCATTTCAAATCCTTACACTTTGTACTCCCATATATTCACCTAGCAAGCTTCCCAACCCTTGGATGGTGTACAATTCTCATCTCAACCATCCAATTGGATGCAAATCTCTCCAAGGTACACCATAGCCTTACAAGCTAGGATTTCTCTTTGATTTTCCATGGATATTTCCATTTTAATTGTAAATTTTCCTAACCCTTGGATTGTGTACCAATCTCATCTCATCCTTCCATTTTGATTCAAGAATCCAACCTAGTACTAACCTAGCCATGCAAGCCTAAGATTTTTCCTTGATTCATGCTTCAAAGTTAGATTTGTTTTGATTTAAAATTGGGGAAGAAGAGAGAGAGAGGGGGCCGGCCATATGAGAGAGAGGGGCACCCCTTGGCCTATAAATAGAAGCTCATTCCTTCTTTGAAATTCACACCTCAAAGCAATTGCTCCTCCTTCTCTCTAGAAATTCCAAGTTCTCTTGTTTTAGTTCAAAGTTTCCTTGTTTGTGTGAAATTCTTGAGTGAAACCCCCGAGCCACTTCCAAAACTACCCGACGGCTCCCATAGTAGAGTAGTAGTAGTTATTTAGGTTGTTTCTAGGAAAAGTTTCCAAAAACTTTTCCTTTCGAAGCAAACGGAGCGCCGTTACGCTGCCGGAATCACCCCGACGACCAAAGCCACCGCCAAGGAGAACGGTAGTGAATTCTATCTATATGTAGTTAATTCTAGCTATTTTCTATCTAATTGGTAGAAATCGTAACTAGTTTCAAAAGCCTACTTGATTTTGTAAAGAAAATGTGATCTTGCCTTAAGAGTGACTTTGTTTGTTGTTTAAAAAGTAAAAATGCATGTTTATGTTATTTTTTGGTGTTCAAGCATGCTACGTGGCTTAGATGTTGTTATTATACTATTTCGAAGTTGGAATAATGTTTGTTGGTTGTAAAAAGTCTCACACGCGGAGTCTCACATGTATACGTGACACGAAAACCAAGATAGTAGACATATGGCACCTAGGGTGTGTTTAACATGGTTGTTGTGTTTTCCCGGTTGAAAAATATCTTCGAAACTACGTAATGACTATTTCAAGAGTATTACGTAAGTGTGTGTGTGTGCCAATGGGAACCCGGTGCGGCGGAACCATTGTGAGGATACTCGAGAATCCGGAACGGCGGAATCGAGGTTGGGTGTGTTTGGCTTGGTATCCGCGTTACGGAACCAATGCTTGTGTGCCAATGGGAACCCGGTGCGGCGGAACCATTGTGAGGATACTCGAGAGCCCGGAACGGCGGAATCGAGGTTGGGTGAGTTAAAAGGTGTTTTTGGTAAAAGTGTAAAAGAAAGAAAAGTTAACGATGAGTCAAACGCCAACGGTAGTTACAAGCGAATGTAAACATGTTAGCTTATTGCTTTTATTCCTGCGTGTATACTTATCATGTGGAAATCGATGTTAGTATGGTAGGATTTACTATTGAGCCCTCGTAGCTCATGGTGTTGCCTTTGTGGTGACCCTGGCATATTATATGGGTGGCGACGCCGATATAATATGTCAGATTTGATAGATGAACAGGGCGACCTCTTCACTTTGGAGGCATACGGAGCCGAGGAACTCGCTAGGCTGGAGGAGCAAGAGGAGCCGTAGACTAGGATTTCCTAGTTTCCTTTTTGTTAACTTTTGAACTTCAAATGCTCCTATGTGAGCTGTTTTGTAATAATGAGCAGTGACTCAGTATTTCTGTAATAAATTTCCTTATTTAACGTACCTAAAATTAGGGGCGTTACAGCTTTGGAGAAAAAGGAAAACGTGAGGGGCAGTAAGTTGTTCAGTAGCTTTTGTGAGGAATTTCCACAGCGAGGTGATATTAAGGCATAACTTGAGGTACCGGGTAGTGTGCAATACATTCCTAGCTAAATCTCTTTGCAAAGAGTGTTATTTGATTCTCTCATATTTGTACTCATTTGATATCTATGCTTATTGACTCGATTATTGTCGCTTCTTGAATTGTGACATAGAAAGTATTTGGTTGAAAGCCATGGAACAGATTGGTACATGTTTAAGCCTACCGGGTCATAGAATTATGAAAGATGTATGATGGACTGCCGCACGGGGCGTCTAGTACGTTTATGGGGCCCATGTGCCTAATACAGAATTTGACCTGGGTGGAGCTTGGCATGTTATCGAAATGAGCCGGGTTTGAGGCTTTAAATGAAAAGCGTTCAGAATGATCCTACTTGATTTGTTATCCTCGTTTATTGAGCATACTCTTATTGCTAGCCATGTTATTGTCCTCGTATTGCATATACTACCCGGGCGTTTTATATTTTTCAGGTGCAGAGAAAGTTAGTGGGGACCCGAGTTGAAGTATTTGAAAGATTTAAGTTTTATAGAGATTGTTTAGAAAATTTGTATTATTTTGGAGGTTTATAGGCCCACCATGTATATTTATCTTGAGGATTTGTAATTATTAGAGATGTATTAATTTTGAGGCAATGTAAAAATTCGGGTCGTCACAATAGTCGCCACCGCTGTCGACATCTGGAGGCTTATTCACTGGAGGGGGCACGAGCCACCCAACATCAACCCAAGGTCAGATCTGACTGGAAACGGACCCTGTAGGGTGAGAGGAGTGGTGGGGGGAGAGTGGTGGAGAGAAGGGTAGGCGGAAGGGCTGGTAGGCGGAGGAAAGAAGGGTGGGCGAAAGGGCTGTTAGGAATGAAGTGGAAGGCGGTTGCAGAGGTTGAGAAGATGGAGGATCCGAGTAGGAAGCCGGCCTAGGGTTAAGGAAAGGAGGCCGATGAGACAAAGAGGCGGGAGGGGAGGTGGGCCAGGGAGGGCGGCGGCC
>BPLS01026722.1:0-16092 GCA_019656275.1 Rhododendron kiyosumense
TCAGGCACGGCACGAGGCATGGAAAAACCAAAAAAAAAATGTTATTAAATAAACAAGGGATTTCAGATTATACTTTACTTTATTTCTATGTATTTTTTGATAATTCAATAATTTATTAATCTTTTCCTTTTATTTAACTAAAATAAGCTTTTAAAATATTTTATATGATTAGGAAAATTTAAATCAAAATTCAAACAAGATAATATACCAATTACCACACATATACATTGTGTTTTATCTAATAAAGATTTTTTAGGTGTAAATGAATTATTTTTCGCTTGTGTTAATGAATTATATCACGTTAAAAAAATTATAAACATAAGGTGAGAAAAAGTTTCAAAATAAAATGATTATAAAAAATATCAATTTTAAAAGATCAATTTTAAAAAAAAACATAAAATCATGAACAAAAATAACGTTTGTGTGTGTGTGAAGGGGAGAAATAAGAAGATTCCTGTAAAATGCAAATTTCCTTGTTGGATTGTCAACCTTTGAATGAAAGTATAGTTATAGATGCTAGTTTAAGGTTTTGGTCGTAATCAGGATTGTCAAAAAAAATTGGGGCAATCATTTACATTGAAAGCTTAGATGATGAGAACCAGCTTAACATTGCCAATGGCCTTCTGTCCAAAAAGAATTTCCCTTGGATGTTGGATTTGAGATTAAAAGCTTACACTTCCTGCAATTATCTAACAACTAGTGTCAAAGATCATTACATTTCAGCACCTCAGTCAAACTTGATCACATCTTAAAAACCTACTATTTTACACTCCTTTAAATGACACAGTATAGTAAGGAAACTGAACTATAAATTCGAATAGCCAGAAATGTCGCAATAAAACCACAAGAATCACGCCGATCAAAAACAAAAAAACAAAAACCCACTAGAATCACAACCTGCCAACATTATAGGGGTGTCAAACAGGCTGGGTCGGCACGAGCACGATACGTTTTAAACTTTCAAGGTGGCATGGCATGCCACAGGTATGGTCTAATCCTGGCACGACATGGCACGGCACACGATTAAGTAAATGGGCCAGCATAGCACGATTCAAAAAAGCAAGGCATGACATGACAAGACAAAAAAGGCACGGCATGACACGAAAAAAAAGGCATGGCACAACACGATAAAAAAAATGCATGGCACGACACGTCACGATTAATTAATCAGGCAAGGCACTACACGACACAATTTCAAAAAGGCACAACCCAATACGGTATGATAAAGTAAAATATAATGGTCCAGCAAGGCACACTTAAAGCACGGCACGCCATGGCATAATGAAGTAAACGGACACGGCACGGCACGGTACGAAGCACAATTGGCACGGAAGTTCAATGGCACGGCACGGCACAGCACAGCACAATAGGCACGTTTGACACCTCTAACCGTGACGAATCCCATTTCGTGTCATACAAGGAATCACCACATGAGGTGAAGTCGTAGTACTACAAGTCTACAATATTAAGACCATAGGAGGCAGCTTGTACGACTCTATTCAACGCAAGAGTTATAAAAAAAGAAGAAAAAATAAAAAACAACTTTGCCTCTTGTTTTGTCCTTATTCAAATATTCTGCATATTCTTTAATTTTGCATCAAATTTTTATGGATTATTAGTTCTTTTCAACAAGAGAAATCAAAAAATAAAAAATTATTACTTTTACCTAATTTTTGTTGCAAATATCCAAGAAAATGTTTTCTTGGATTTTTATAAAAAAAAAAAGTGGTAAAAGTCATAACTTTTATTTGTCTGATTCATATTCCTTTGCTCGAGAGGAATCAATAATTCACAAAAAATTAACGTAAAATTAACAAACACAAACAAATTTTGAAAAAAGACAACAAAATTAAAAGAGCCCAAAAAGCCGAGTGGTTTTTTTTGGAGACTCACCCTCAAATTTAGTACCTATAGAACACTTTTTCGCAACCAAGGAAAGGTGATTTTGTCCCGGAATAAATTTGTGTTCATTGGTTTAGCATATTGTTGAGTTCAAATTGCTGACTTAGAGCCAAACCAGAAGGTAAGACATAGATTTCAATACCAGCTGCTATGAAACGTATCGATAGCGGTTCTTTGGCTTTTCGATACCATTATACAGTTGCTTAGTATCCGCCTTTTTGTCATATCCAATTTTTTCCAGCATCGTAGTAGCTATGGCTGATGCAAGACCGCTAGGATGCTTCAAGTACTCTGGAAACAATTTTCCAGCATCGTAGCAGCTATGGCCGATGCAAGACCGCTAGGATGCTTCAAGTACTCTGGCAACAAAAATGTTTCCGAAAAATCCACAACCGCTACTCCAAATTCTCGCTACATGTCATTCAATACTTCTTATGCGGTCTGGTACCATTATGGTTGTGCGATCTGCCATTGGCATTTAGAATCTTGGGTAAGAGGCCAACTCTTGTGTGGGATGAGAACATAATGAAAATAATAACAAATTTGGGAGTTTGGTAGAGCAAAACTGACACTACTGAAGAACAATATAATTTCTACAAAAGTTTCTTCACAATGTTTTAGGACAACAATCCCATCTATCTACCATGAAGTGCTGACATTGTTACTTCATTTGAAGCGAGAGGATGCATACCAGTTGACGAAGAATCCGTCTCGGGAGTAAACCTTTCTGTGTAAAACCCAGGTTGTTTAGGAGGTGGAAGGATTGCGTTTTCACTATCTAACATTAACAAAACAGCTGACATCGGCGGTCTGTCTTCAGGACGATCTTGCACACACAAAAGGGCCATTTGGATACATTTTACCACTTCTGGTGTGGGAATCGGACTCTCCATCAAAGCATCTGCTAGATTCATGGGTTTTTCTTCGTTCCAGAGTTTCCATGCCTAACA
Source organism: Rhododendron kiyosumense (assembly GCA_019656275.1). Classification (NCBI taxonomy): domain Eukaryota; kingdom Viridiplantae; phylum Streptophyta; class Magnoliopsida; order Ericales; family Ericaceae; genus Rhododendron; species Rhododendron kiyosumense. The sequence continues at coordinate 2,853 of BPLS01026722.1, forward strand.
AAAATAGCAATTCATAAAATTATTCTCAAACATAATGAAAATTGTTCTGTCATAGGAAAAGAAGAATTGTACTCACGTGTCCCAAAAGGTTGAGGTCATGATCGGGATGGTAAAATCCTCTGTTCTTCTTTCCACTCACAATCTCCAAAACCAATACACCGAAGCTAAAAACATCAGATTTCACAGAGAAGAGCCCGTCTATGGCATATTCTGGAGACATATATCCACTTCATACAACAAAATAAAATGGGCAATATCAAACAAAATGAACTATGGATAAGAATAATGAAGGGGAGAGATGAACGAGATATACTTACTAAGTTCCACGAACCCTATTTGTATTTTCTTCAGACTGATCATCTCCAAACATTCTCGCCAATCCAAAGTCTGAAATTTTAGGATTCATGTCGCTGTCCAACAAAATATTGCTAGCTTTTAGATCCCTATGAATTATTCTCAATCTTGAATCCCGGTGAAGATAGAGAAGTCCTCGAGCAATCCCCACTATAATGTCAAAGCGCTTTTGCCAATCCAATGATCTACATCTTGTTTCATCTGAGGTAGTTTAGTGTAAGTTAGCGACTTCACCATACAAGGTCGACCCTGAGTTTTTGAAGGCCTAAAGCGATAATAAAGAATGTGACTTTTTACGAATTTCTAAGACAAGTATAAAATAAACAAATCACTTTTCCCAAAACAAAAGATCTTGTACTGATCAATATGAAAAAACCCCAACTGCATTCGGGACAATTGATCTATCACTTGGTGTATTGGCACCGTTCATGCACAAATTTTTAATGGCTTCCAACTTCAAAACTCTTGTTCTACAAAAAGGAGAAATAATATTTTTTATGTTGAGCACTCCCAGTACATGTGTACACCTAAAAAAAGAGAAGGGAATTATATTCCAATGAAGCGAGATTACGGCATTTGGTTGGGGTAACCACTGAAATAAATCCTCTTTCTATAAACCCTTTCTCTCTATATGTTGGTGAATGCATTCTTTCTGAACCATATTAATCAATCAAGTCAGTCAAGAAAGCGTGTCGCCAATCACTACATGGGTGTGGTTGTTGTGTTGTTTTGAAAAATGTGGCACGGGCACGGCAAGAGTATAGAAAAAGCACGGGCATGAAAAAAGTACAGGCATAAAACGACATGAGTAAATATAATAGGACAAGCTGTTATATTTATTTTCTACTAATATTTTGTGTAAATTACTTTCAACGATTAATAATTTTGTTTTGCCGAGCAAACCAAAAACCTCCTTGTCAATGATCTATACAATGGAAAACTTGATTCCACTTAGTAAGATGAATTTTCTGATAAAAATGGACCATTTAGTTCTCTAGTTTACAAGTATGCCTCCAATTATTTTTGGGCCTTGCTTTGATTGGATGCATGTTAGGCCTTTATTTTATCTTTTTTGTCGGTTTTTTTTAAGGTATATACTACTTAGGACTACAACATATTTTGGGGCCCTAACAATCTGCCATTTTTTGGGGCCTAAAACTATGGCACCTTGGACTTTAGCCCAAGGCCAGCCCCATCAGCATACATCAATGATCAAGCAAACTATGAGAAAAGATTTCAAAGGTTTAGGGGCTAACTGAATATGTGTAACTCTAAACTTCTTTTTGGCATGTATTCATATATCAACAACCGTTCCTCTTCATGAATGCAACATCCCAACAGCCTGACCAGATTCCGATGTTGTAGTTTCACAATGAAGACAACCTCATTCTTGAACTCTTTGACACCTTGCCCAGAAGTCTTGGCGAGTCTCTTCACTGCTACTTCTTGTCCACTTGAGAGCTGACCCTATGTTTTATCATGAACCCTTACATTAGCTTGAGAAGGATTCATACAAATATAGACACAACACGACTTGGACATGCAAGCAGAACCTTTTCAAAACTAAGAAACAAATACATTGTATACACGTATTATAAATCTACAGAAAAAACAAAAAGAATGTTTGAACGAATAACAGTACATCAACACTCGCTAAATAAATGTTCAAAATGTACGTATGTAATACTAATTTTGACCCTACCCCAAATTAATAAGAGCATTTTAATGTCCTAACATGTCCTTATTGTGTTCCTAGTTTGTTTGACTAGAGGAAATCATTTACAAATCAGATAAGAATGTGTGAGGCCAGGCAGGGTTGACATTTTCGTACTTCTTAGCTAAACTGAATGACAACTGAGCATCCTCTTTATATGACTTTTGAAACATTTGCAATTACCTTATAAACGGGACCAAATCCACCTTCTCCGATCTTATTTTCATAGGAGAAATTATTAGTGGCTCTTGAAATGGTGGCCAAATCAAATAAAGGTAGTTCTAGGTCCTCCTCTGCAGTACTTCGGTTGTTTTCTTGGACCTGTTGGCTTGCAGCCTCCAGTCTCTGAGCTGAAATATTTCAAGCATATAAATAAGGGCAATAGCGACCCAAACAAGATATCCTCTAGTGAAAAACAAGATTATTAGATACATGAAAAGAGAATAGGAAAAGCTCCATCATTTAGGCTCTCTGTTTGTTTCAACTTATTTTCAAGGAAGTAAGAGTTTTACTTGTAAAATTTCTTCATGAATATTATTTTTCCATTGTTTGGCTGAACATCATATAGTAAAGTCCGACAGATATCAAAGAATTTATGGTGCAAAGATTGGTGTTATCACTATGGTAGGCCAAAGACATCAATGACATACTGCTTTCAAGGGCCTGAAAATTAATTTAACATAACTGAAAAAATTGTTGAGTAAACTCCATAATTGTCTCTACTGAAAAGGAAAATTACTTGAAAAAAAAAACACCGAGTTTTAGTTATACAAATTGTTGAGCTACATCAGTGACTAGGAAAATACTTTTGGGATGGTTCATTTTTGAATAGAAAATAGATTAGACTAGAGTCTTAGAGAACACATAATATATCACCTCTCCTTTGACCAGTAATTCGCCTCCGCTTCCTAATAACACACCAGCTGATTAAACCCAGTGCAAGAACCCCTGAAATGACCGTTACTGATGCGATCAACGCCCTTCGTTTGGTGTTATTGGAGCCTTTTAAGTACCCAACACAACAAAAATGAAAAGCAAACAGAAATATCAGCATCTACGGAAGTCACGAGGTTACAAAGTTATTGATTAAGCAAGATCAGAAGATATGTAGTGGATGCAGAGTGTTTGCTGTTTGGAATGCCTGTACATTTTCCCTTTGCTGATTTAGGCCCTTCCGTCGAAGGACAACTGATATGACGAAGGGTGATCAAATACTTTGAATGCTAACTTTGCAAATATATTTTGAGATAAAGTTGATTGTGAAATCATGTTCCATGCCTGTGGACTTCAATTCTGAAACAATGGCATTAAGAGCTTTATTCAAAGGGATGATCAAATCTTTTGCAATGCTAAATTGTGAAGGAAAAATACTCAAGACACAAATGTATGTTCAAACACAATCAAGATGCATATGTGGCCTAAGTTTGGATACCAAGTGCATCATGTGGGACCCACGTGCATCGAACAGATCTAGATAAATCTGTGTGTCGGAATTTGCGCTCAAACATCTGTGTCTGTAACACTGCTCATTGTAAAGAACTTACCGAGCTCAGAAGCAGCCAGCCGAACGTACAAATCCCGTCCGCCTTCATGATACTCTCTCATATCAAGCAACTCCCCAGACCAAACCACACACCCACTAATATCAGTTTGAGCAAAACCCATACAAGAACAATTCTTCAAACAAGCCTCTTCGCAATCCACCCGACTTATCCCTGTACTATTCACCAAAATGTAGGACGTGTCCGGCAATTTCAGCCTGGAAAACCTCCTAAACCCCACGGCCAGCGTGCAATTCAACTCTGTCTTTGCCACACACCCACCTGACCAATCCAACCTACTCCACTCCACTGGAACTTTGGGTACAAACCCATCCATGCAATGACAAAATGGCATTTCGTTTATGTTGCAAATCGCAAAAGGTCCACAAAGATCATACGTATCACATGAATCCACTTGCAGTGTTGCTATATCTACCCACTCGCCGCTCCCCTGGTTCCATGTGAGGTGCTCAATTAATCCTGTTTGGTTCACCACAAACCTTGAAATGATAGTATCCTCATTGTTAACAAACGAGTAGTAGACAAAAGTTGTGTTGTATACGAAATTAGGACCGAAGACAGTGCCCTGTTTCAGTGGAGCTAGTGGAGGAGTTCCACCAAAGCGAACACCGTCCCATGGTCCACTTCGGTAAGAGATCGTTGATCCTCGGCGAAGTATTAGTTGGGGGAGGCCCCGGGGGTCCACCCTGTACGTATAATCGCCTGTGGATGGATCTTGCAAACTATTCCACGACGTTAAGTACCACTCTTGGTTTTTTGAAAGATCCCATCCCAGTTTCATTCCGGGTACTAAAGTATCACACGGGCGATCGAAGCTTTGCCATGAATAATTCCCTGTACTGCCATCGACCACAACAAGGTTGCCAGTGTCTAGGAGTTTCAAAACAGGACTGGCTGATAATATTGTTGAGTTAGAGGACCAAATGAGGTTTGTTTGGTTGGAAGTGATGATTATGTTGCCAGTGGGGCTTATTGTGAGGACACCAGATGCATCTGTTACTGGGTTGTCTTTGTTTGCTACCCAAATGGGCGTTTGTAGTGAGACTTGCTTGAACCATATTCCGACGTAACGGTTGCCAGAGTTGGGTGGAGAGAAGAAGCCTAACTCGAAGGATTCATTTGCGGAAACCAGCGTTCCGCCGGCAGCGTCCGCGAGTGTCTGGTTCGGGGATAGCGCGGCGGTGAATTCGGTGGAGGGGGAGAGAGAGGTGAAGAGGGAGAGGAGAATGAGGGGAAGGGCCATGGTTCATGATGTACTGATTAGCAGAAAATGTTTCATGTTTTGCCTATTTGAATTAGTAAGACAAAAACGTGGCTTGGACTTTTAGACTTTGGAAGTTTGACCTGGTCATGATGTAATCTCTCTAGGAAAAGGACCATTTTTCTTCGTAATTGAAAGCGGCCTGATTGTACAGACTCTAGTTTGTCAAAATTTTGGACAACTATTTTGAGTGCTATATACATGCCCCACCTCGCTAAAAAAAGCTTTTGGTTGGTAGAGGAAATTATTAAGTAGCTCAGGAGCACCTGATGCTCCGGATCACTCTAGAATCCAACATTCGAAAGGAACCCATGACTAAGTGCATGGATTCCATGTTGCAGAAACTCACAGCTAAATGTATGTATCCCATGTAGACATGTGGTTCTAAGGTTCTGGAATGATCTCGAAGTAATACGTGATGATGCTCCCAAACTACTCAATAAGTCTAATTACTCTCATTATTCTAACATGGTCTTATCGCTCCATTTAGTAATGACCCCACGTAATAGGCAGTGAGATAGAATTGACGTATGTCTTCTAGATTTTTATTTTTGAGTAAACTTTAGTCTGTCTACTCAAAATTAATTAAAACCTTTTTACTTTCGTCCTTTGGTTCAAAAAATAAATAAATAAATTTGGTCCTGAGACATAGTAAACATTTTTTAATATCCCGCCACCTGAAAGACTGCTGTCAGTAAGTTGACGGTAATTGCTTTAGTTAGAGCCACTTTGATCGCAAATGTTTCATTGTGCCCCCCTTTGCCATAATAATATTTTTTATTAAAACTAAATTCTAAAACAGCATATTAGTTTAAAGTCTAAATGAAACAACACCATATGAGCTTTAGTCCAACCTATGTTTCTGTGATGTGTAAAGCCCATTAATAAAAATATTTTAGAGTCTAGAGTTCGTGAAAAAAGACAAAATTGCCATCAATGATACAAGGGTTTTATTTGGCTAACCAAAAAAATGTTTTTTTTCATTTAAATTGTCTTAAATGAGACAAGGGCATTTTTTGGCTAACACAAAATATATCTTTTTCGTGTTTTTCAATCTTGTTGCACTTTCATAGGGTACCCTAAGATTTTAGACACTTTCATAAGGTACCCTAAGGTTTTAGGCACTTTCATAGGGTTTTAGGGTGCATTTTCCTATTATAGGATTTTAGTGATTTAGGCACTTTCATAGGGTTTTATGCACTTTTATATATGGAGTGCCCTAAATTTTTAGACACTTTCATAAGGTACCCTAGAGTTTTAGGCACTTTCAATGCCAGTCAATGCTGGTCAACAATGGTAAATGCCAATCAACCTTGGAAGGGGTATTTTGTGAATCCTGAGCTGATTGTCCTTTAGACCTTATGGAAAAATATTTATGTCATTATTATAGCAAAAACCTTTATAGTATGTCCTCCACTTCAATTTGCCCATTCCCACTCCATTTGAATGGTGCACGCCCTCTTGTGGCAAGTTCTATCCAGTGGCAAAACCAGGATTTTGACTTGATGGGGCCGGAGTAATAGACATATATTTTTTTCATACTTATTATATGATAAAATTCGGGAGCTGGGTGACTAGTCTTAGAGGTGTCCCTCCTACTATTGCAGTTGTGGTGAAGCTCTTGGTGGTAGAGTCGGTTTTCAAAAACCCAAAGCCTAACATATTAAGGGGTCATTCAACTTAATAAGCCAAATGGTTTTCTTTTTTTTTATTCAAATTTTTTTCGCATTTGTTAGGTTTTGATCAATTTTTTGTGGATTATTGCTTTGTCATGACAAGATGTATCTAAAAAATACAAAATTATGATCGAAACCTAAATTTTTTAAATAAAGACAAAAATAAGCCATTTCAAAAAAATATTCAAATTTAAATTAAAACAAAAAAAATAAGACATTTGACTTATTCCGAATGATCACCCCTAACTGTAATAGGGAATCGTACGTCATCATTTGAAGAACCGATCCATTGACGTCTGGTTGGTTTCTTTGTTGCTTGATACTCCATATTCCTTCTTGCTCTCCATCTTCGCCCTTTGTCTCCTTTTCCCTCTTATCTTTTATATTTCATGATTTTTCAAATTTGTCTATTTTCCCCAAAAAAAAAAAAAAACGAAGTATTGACAGTATACTTTGCAGTCCTGCTATGAGCAGGGACAATCCGCAAAGACAACGCGTTTGGCCTCATTTTAGATTCCAAAAAAATCTAGAAAAATATCCATAAATTTTTGAATATTATTTTATGGGGCCCTGTAAAAAATCAGCTCCAGCGGATATCGGTAAGTATTACTTTTGGATAAGTATAGGCGATACTTATCCAAAAGTAATACTTACCGATATTTGCCGGAGCTCATTTTTTACCGGGCCCCATGAAATAATATTCAAAAATTTATGAATATTTTTCTAGATTTTTTCAGGATCCAAAATAGAGCCAAATACGTTGTTCCCGCGGATTATCCCTGCTGTTAGAATTTTTGTATACTTTGGGTATCTGATGAGGTTACTATGAAATATCGGTCGGGATTCAAGCGCGTCAACACGTGACGCCGACAATTGTCTTCAAATTAATGGCGGTTGTTGCCTGATGGTGGGGTATTGAAAACATTTACTAAGCTTTAGGGTCCAAGTGAAATATTGTCTGTCCATGCATGGTCCAAAGTAGGAAAAGAGCATACATCAAGGAGAAAAATGAAATTTCCCCTTATTTTTTCATGCGGAAAAGCTAGGGATACCTACAAAAGTGGGACCGATTGTGCACCTACCGGCACACGGGGTCCACTTTGGATTTTGCACAGATAATCTAAGTCATTTAATAATTTTTTTTAAAAAGTCCAGGGATCCTGTAAATCTAAATGAAAAATTGGAAGATTAGTCAAGTACCTACATATATCAGATTGAGCTGATTTCTAATGGGTCCACTCGAATTTTTCTTTATAAAACTATTGAACGACTCAAATTACCCATAGTTTTTTTTTTTAACGAACCAAATTACTGGGATGACATTGAGAAGATACAAGTTTGATAATTGCAAGGGTTCTATGTAGGCTGTCAATAAGCTAAAGAAAATGACAAGAAAACACATATATATCCTAATAAACATTTTACACTTTCAACATATATTTTTACACACTTCTATACATTGCTCGCACATTTCAATACAATTTCTCAACCTTAACAATAACCCAGTAGATGTTTTTAACATTTTCCTAATTGCAATTGGGGGGAAAAAAATAGTAGTAGAGATGAAGTAAACCAAATCAAAGCGAGTCAAATAAAATCACGTCTGAACCAACTAGGATTGACTACATAATTTGAAATTTGTTGTTTCGTGTATCCCCTAATGGCGTAAAAGTAGTTGAAAATATTTGCACGACGATATCGTGCAAGTAAAGAGGACCACTTGACTTTAAAATTGGGAGGTAGCTAAATTCCAGTAATCCATATTAATCAACCAATAAATGAAGGGACACACTAATTTCCCGATTCAACTTTTGGTTTTGATTGGTTTTGTTATCTTAATCAGAGATTAGATTACAAGAATCAACTACACAATAAAAGAGCTAATTAATCTCAGGGTTTTCTTAAGTGGTCCAAATGTACCATCAGTAAATAGCTTAATAACTTGCCTCATTTTGTCACAACGGGCTATATTTTTAAAGACGAAACAAATGCTCTGCGACAATGAGTATACGTTTGAAATGAAAAATGTGCTTTGCATTATCTGTAAAATGTAGAGTTGATAATTACGTACCTTAGCCCCATGATTGAAATCATGGAATGTTTAGAGTGCTTTTACGGATCTGAATCTCAATACGTCAATGGTGAAGTGGTTGTAGTAGTGATCTGACCAGCAGAGTTTCAATAACAAAAGAGAAAACATATGTACAAAAAGCTAGAAATATAACAGCACACTTTCATTGTAGCAAATTCAATAGTTGATTGCAGCTGATTTGTTTCCACAAGAGACAACAGGTATATATTTAGAAACCCTCAAGACCCTAAACCTAACTTCGTGGAGCAATTATTACAAGATTGGCACAAAAGGTCAACGACGTCGTTCTCTACGATCATTTTGTCGACCCCACCAGCAAGGACAATACGCATAGCCCTGATGCCAACTACAACGTAGCCTACATCGACAACAATAATTACGTGAATCCCAAAATCAATGCCAACTCAAACCCCAATGCAATACAGAGTATCAACTAGGATGTGCAACTCATACGAGCGATTACCGCCACGACAACACCTACACTCCAACCTCAAGTTCCGTACAGCCATCGTCCCTAAAGATGGATAGATCATAATAGAAGGAGTCTTAGGCCTATATTTAGATTGTGATTCTTAGGTCACAAAAACAACTGATCTTGACGTCAAGGGTCGACTATTAGCCCATCGCGCTATTATCAAAAGTGCTAAGAGAAGCGAAAAATCATTTTTTGCAAGTGAGGTCTTACTCATTTAAGGGGGGTAGGCAATACCCTTCTGCATCTAATGCGCACAAAACGAGGTGGCATAATGAGCTCTTTGGATGGTTAGCGAGCCTCAAGTTGGAAGAAACAGATCATATGGAGTTGGGTCTTCCTCACATTATCTGCGAGTACGAGGACGTGTTTCCTGAGGAATTGCTAGGATTACCGCCACCAAGAGAAATTGATTTCACCATCGAGCTACAACATAAGACATTTTCAACCAGCAATTGCTCCCAAAAACAAAATGATCAGTTTTGAAAAGAAATTGAATTCAAAGCATTGTTAACATCCAAGATCCAACGAATCGAGAATTGGAAATACCGTGAATAAATAATTTACAGGTTTTAACATTTTGATATTGTCGTCAAGCAGAGACAGAAGGTCTTTCAATGCCTGTTAGGGTGCTATTTTGCTGCAGTCAATAGTATAAGTTGCGGTCATGACCGCTACGTACCCTTTTACATATTTCCCCATGCCCTTTTGCCCTTCTAATTAGGGCAAGAATTGACAGTGAATGTTAATGTGGATGTTAGGAAACAATTTTCTTGTTGAATAGTAGTAACTAGGAACAAGTGCCCGTGCCAGAGTCTTCGATCTTTTGCATTTTCGTTTTCGAGAAATGTATCCTTATTAAGGTACATTTCTTAACAAGGATACGTTGAGAAAAAATACTAAACCAAAATGTATCCTTGTTAGGTTTGCACACATTAATCTGAAGCAGCATTCGTAAAGAAAAAATTACTAAATCAAAACAGGGGTATGACCTGTGTTTTTTGTGCCAAACATGAGTCCTCGTCTTGAATTTGAATAAATTTTGATTTAATTTACTTTCTTGTTTGGCATTGTCCGATTTTGGTGCTGTTCATTTTTCACTTAAAGAAGGGCACCAGCCACTACTTTCTGCAACTGTTATAACGGACATTCAAATCAAGAATTTTTATGTGATGCTTCCTCGGTTCCTCATTTGATACAAAATGTGGGACTGGTCTATTTGACGATTCAAACAGTTCATTTTGTAAGTTTCGGTGCAGTTAAGGTCGATGCGAAAAAGTAATTAATTCATTGGACTCTGGTATCCGATGAACAAATCATATTTGTCGCAAAGACAAATAGGACTAAGATTCTTCAGAGTTTATTTCTCTTCACACAAATATGATGTGACCGAGCTTTTACCAAACTTTGGTGAACTTGGTTTTTTACATAAATATTGTAGAGACCCGTATTTTCGGAAAAAAAAAACGTTTTAAAGGTTTTATTAATGTTAGAATATCGAATAAATGTGAAATTTGTTGAAATTATTTGATTTGGGGTCAATGTGATAGAATTTGGAAGTTTAGGGTGCAATTGTAATTGATGTGTGTTGTAGTATAAATAGGTGAGAGTGAGTGGTAGAGAATCATTCTCCCACTCACGTCTCTCTCTCGGCCCTCTCTCCCTCCGCCCGACTCTCTCCCTCTCTCTCATTCTCTCTCTCGAAATCACGCCTCTAAACTCGAGACCCACGAAAATTACCCTTCACTCTACCTTCCGCAAGCGATCTTGAGCTCGTATTCCGTTTGGTTTAGCTCGGAGAGGAGTATTCAGTTGATTTAAGGTTTCCGGAGCTAGGGCTTGTTTGATCGAGCTTGGGTTCCGTTCTTCAAATTCGAGGTAGGGATTTCTCACTCCTATTATATGTTTATGTGTTGATTTGGTGTTTGAATCGTGTCTTAGATTGTTGGTTTCGTTGTTGGAATTGTTCTGGTGAAGGCTGAAAGTCGTGGACTGAAAACCCAGGTCCTACCGGTAGGAATTTTGGCCCTACCGGTAGAAACGCTGTCAAGTAGAGTCATTTTCGTGAAAATGTGGTCTCCTACCGGTAGGAAAAAGTGTCCTACCGGTAGGAAATGAAAATTCAGCATTTTGGCAAAACTTCGGAAGGGCATAACTTTTTCATCCGAACTCCGTTTTGGGCAAATTTTATATCGAAATTCATGTGCCGGAAGTCTTCTTTCCAATGGTGGTGGTCTTATCTCCTAATTCTTAACCAATAAGATTTGGTAGCGAAAATAAGATAGATATGTTCGTAGATGTTGGAAAATCCTTTTCCTTAGAATCGTTTGGGCGAGACATGTTTGGGCGAGACATGGATGTTCTTAGGTTCTCCTACGTACTTAATTGAGTGTTTTGACGAGGCTAGTGGTATACTAGGCCTTGTGGTGGTCGTTGGGTTCCGTGTGAGTCTTGTGACACCGAAACGAGGGTTTAGAGAGCATAAGAAATATAGGTGGGCAAAGGTTATATGTGTGGACATGTAATGTGAGAAACAAACACATAGAACACTCCTTTGAGTTAAGCAACACTAGGCATGGGTATGTGAGAGACATTTTCCTTATGTTTGATATGTGATACATCACTTGCGTAAATTGTATGGTTTTATGAGTTGTAAGGTGAAACTATATGAGTCGTTGCAAGAGAATACCCTTTAATATGTGAATGCTTATATGAAGAATGAATGGTGTGATTATTATGAGTTGAATGAAGTCGGATTATCCTTATTACTATTACAGCTATTACCTCTTGTGAATAAGTCTTCGTTGTGACACCATTATATGTGACTGAGATGAACGGTTGAATCATGAGATGTATTGGAGGAATCGTGGTATGGTGATCTATACTATGTGATGTGATTTAGTACCTATAGTGGGGACGGTATTTGTAAGGAGTAGCGGGGCTCCATAAATAGCCCGGAAATAGCACTTGCTTATGATGTGTGATGCGGGATTGCAACAGTGATGTATGTGAGTAAACGTGAGGGTTTGTCTGATGAATGTACGAGAGAAATGATTGGTTGTCGAAACAACACTATAGAGTCACGTATCAACAGGTTCTTTTCTTTAAACGTGTGACGTTATGACTAAAGTGAAGTCGAAGAGCGGATAGAGTATTCGGAATAGGGTGTTTTGGTTAGCTTAGAGTCTTGGTGTGTAGTCATGATACTTCTTTCAGGTCATCGACATTGGGAAAACTACTAGTCGTGTTTTGTTTCCTTCCATTAAGATATCGTACCTTGCTTCTGTTATTCACTCTTGCTTTTGTTATTCATCCTACCAGTCATCCCATTTGCATATAATGGTTGTGTAGATTTCTCTACTGGGCTAGTGTAGCTCAACCTATCATTTTTCAGGTGTGAACCCGGAGCAGTAGAATGGAGTGAAGTGCATGCATTCAAGTGCATATTTTCGAAAGAAGTGGCAAAGGAGACTCATGGACTTTTGATAAAATATGTTTTGGGAATGCAATAGAACCTTAACTCTATTTCTTTTTATGATGTAATATATTCAAACTCTTGGAGTTGAATCTGTAATATTAGTGATTGGGGCATGGTGAACTCTTTTGGGGTATTATGTAAGATAATGTGAGGGCTTTTATTTATTAAAAGCTGTCTTTATTTATGTTGAAAATCGAGGGCGTGACAAATATGTTAAAACACATCAAAACCTACAAGATGAAGGATTCAAATCGTGAAATAAGACCATGACTAGAGGTGTCAAACGGGCTAGGTTGGCACCCGCACGGCACGAGCACGACACGTTTGAAGATGGCACGACACGCCACAGGCACGGTTTAATCCTGGCAGGGCACGGTCTTAGTGGGCACGTGGCACGACATGAGCACGGAAGTGAGTGAGAATGACACGGGCATGACACGGAAGTTGGGCTGGAACGGCACAACACGGTCTTAGACGGGCACGGCACGGAAGTTAGATGGGGCACGAGTCATGACACGGCACGACACGGTTCTAGCCAGGCACGGTATGGGCATAGGCACGAGCACGGAAGTAGGACGGGCATGGCACGACACAACACGGTTCTAATCAGGCACGACACAACACGGTTCTC
>BPLS01026723.1:0-18789 GCA_019656275.1 Rhododendron kiyosumense
TATATATATATATTAAAAAATATAGTTAAAAAAATAAATGTTTCAATTTTCAATCCGTTTGAACCGGTGCAAAGATGTTATTTTTCTAAACATTTCATCCCAAACGGTTGTAGAAAATTTTTTAATACACTTATTTTTTTAAATATTTTTTAATATATAAACGGTGTAAAAAAATAAGTGTTTCAATTTTCAATCCGTTTGATTCGGTTCAAAGATGTAATTTTTTCATCCTAAATGGTTGTAATAATTTTTTGGCTTCAAGGCCTTTCAATGGACACCCTAAGAGAGTCTTGAAACTAAATAATGAGTTTTAAGGTGTTTGTTGAAAGACCTTGAAGCTAAAAAATAGGGGGACCCAAGGGCTCTGCTGCTGTTTTAGTTAAAAAAAAATAGAAACCAGCCAGTTGCAATCCTATGGAGTAAAAATGTGATTTGAAGCAACATACTACTGAATCAGTTAAGAGGATCTATGCTAAATAATGGTTAACAAATTTATTAAATTGTACTATAGTTAACAAAAAGTAATCCTAAATATAACATTTGTATTCTGGATTAATATGTCGTTTGCAAAATACATTTCGTAATTAGTTCCCGAACACTAATTGTAATCTTAATGAATTTTTTGTTTTACGACCTTTCAACGAGCACTTTAAGACTCATTATTTAGTTTCAGGACTTTCTTAGGGTGTTCATTGAAAGGCCTTGGAGCAAAAAATTTATTACGACCATTTAGGATGAAATGATAAAAAAAATAACATCTTTGCACTGGTTTAAACGGATTGAAAATTGAAACATTTATTTTCGTAATAATATTTTTTAATCTATAAAAGACAAAAAAAGAAAAATAAAACAATCGGATAAACATGATCAATTGAAATACTTTTTTTTTTCTCAATTACTTTACAAAGTCTAGAATTAGACTTGAATCTATTATTAAAGAGGAAAAAAATTCAAACTGAAAAAGAAAGAAAAAAAATAAAATGAAAAAGAAAACCCAACCTGAAAAGGAAAAAAAAGAAAAGAAAAGCAAACTGTAAAAAAAGAAAGAAAGAAAAAGGAGAGAGAGGGGGGGGGGGGGGATTAGCAATTTACTTAAGGATGCCTTCATACCAAGGAAAAGGAGTACCCGTTCTGGCAGTAAATTTGGTTTTGTAAGTACGATTGCCATGTGTCGGCTGGCATGGCGGTGGCTAGGATGAATGGGGTATGGGTGGACAATAACAGGTTATTTGTTAAGGAAGCCAGCTTTGGTCACGGTGATGCTACTTCGAAAAAGAGGGTACCTATTTTTCATAAGCCATGGGAGCAGATGTCCAAGCTGAAATTCTCGGGGCCAGAGAAGAAGGATGTGGGCAAGCATGGGTTGTCAAATTCGTATGTACATATTCTAAAAGGGGAATCCTCTAAACTCCTTGTAGAACAGAGTATATTTCTACAGGCCAAAGCTATTGGCAATGGAGGCTTATTCAGAAGTGCTGTGGCCATCATGCACAGAGTCGTTTCTATGAAGACTTTGAAAGCTAGTTTCAGTTGTGATTCTGATAGAGTGACACAGTTTAGGGCTTTGGGAGGAAGATCAGTCCTTATTACCTTTCAAAGCCAAGAAGCAAGGGACTCGCTTATTAAGGATCTATGGATGAATCGGTGGTTCGAAGTGGTAAAACCTTGGAACGGGGAATCCGCCAGCTTTGAACGATTTGTTTGATTAGGGTGTCAAGGAATTCCTTTAAATGCCTAGAATGGTCAAATGTTCAGACAGCTTGGGGTGATTTGGGGTTATTTTATTTCGATGGATGAGGATACCTTGAAAGCATTATCTTTTGTCAAGGGAAGGGTGTTGATAGCTACAAAGGAAAGCCAAAAAATTGGCAGATGGATAAAAATTGTGGTCCAAGGGATGGAATATGATGTTAAAGTTTCTAAGGAATCCACCTTTACAAATCCAGATGAAGTGGAAACTTGTGTTCCAATGGTTAACATCAGTAGTGATGGTCTCCGGCAGCCCAAGAATACTCAGGTGGAAACTGGTTTGAAACTTCAAACCAGAGATGGAGTGAAAGGTGACGATGACGTGGCACTTTTTGTAGACCCAGTAGCCAATAAAAAAGAGAGGTTTGGTGAGAGTGATGTTGGGATTGCAGGCTTACTTGGGGCTGACAAAAGGCATGGTAGGGGGGCGGGAACCCAACATAAGGGTACAGACAAGCATTTAATGCTTGATCAGTCTGGTGCACAAGCTATATCAGGGAGTTTTGAATCCCTAGTTGAGGACTCGTTGGATGTGAACGAGAGTAAAGGTGTCATGTTGGATAATGTGGGCCCAATTAAGAGAGCCATTGGAGAAGCCCAGCTAGGTGTTTCTGAGACCCAAGATAAAGTTGGGCCGTTGATACCTCTTAATCTAGTGGGCCAAGAAAAGGGTGGGGCTGTTAATTCTCCAACTCGTGGGCCAAGAGAGTTTCCGAAACTGGGGCAAGGCCAGGAGGATGCACCAGTGCTTAATTTGGGTGGGGGTTTTTCTGAGGAGCAGACTCACTTGGCAAGATGCTCTCAACTCCCTTGTATCAATCTGTTGGTCGATCTTAATGATGCCGATTTTAGGGGAAGGAGAAGGTGCCAGCCATCCAACCTTGAGCCTATTCAAGAGATGGTAAACATGGACCGTTCTCAGGTGGAGAACACTGTATCTTCTGCTGAGGTTTCTCTTCAGAGTGACTCAAGGGTGATGCTTAAAGTCAGAGCAACAATGGCGATTGGAGGTGAGTTGGGTATTAACTTCCATCCTAATGAAAAAATTATTTTACGTTCTATGATTGAGCTTGAATCTCAGGAATACTCTCTCATGCTTGAGAGAGAAGCGGGGGTATAGGGTTAATTTGTAACTCTGTTTTGGTGTGATTTTAGGGTTATCTCAGTTTTATGTATGCAGCTACTGTCTTGGAATATAAGAGGGTTAGGGAGTTCGACTAAAAAAAGTTTTTTGTTTAAGCTTATCAAAAAACAAAAACCTGATATGTTGCTTGTTCAAGAAACAAAATTGGAATCGTTGGAGAGAATAACTGTCCAAAAAATGTGGGGTAATGCTAATTTTGAGTTTGTATGTTCTAATGCTATTGGGGCATCTGGGGGTTTGCTATGTATTTGGAATAGAGATTTTTTTAAAGTTGATAGTGTTATCGTACAGAGGTCGTTTATTCAGTTGCAAGGGGTGATTAATACTATATTCCCTTGTGTTGGTGAACGTTTACACTCCGAATGAGGTAGTAAATTGTCGACTTGTATGGGAGGAGTTACTGAACATTAAGGCTAATTCTTCTATTCCTTGGTGTGTGGGGGGAGACTTTAACGAGATTCAAGCTGTGAATGAAAGGGTGGGATGTTTGAGAATTGAGAGGGGCATAAGGGATTTCATTGATTTCCGGAATAACATGGAACTCATTGATCTCCCTATGTTGGGGAGAAAATTTACTTGGACAAATTTTCAAGATCACGCCATTCATAGTCGGTTACACAGATTTCTGGTCTCAATTCAGTGGATGGAAAAGTTTAAATTGATTCAAAGGGGATTGCCTAGGCCTATATCTGATCACTGTCCCATAGTGCTTTCTGAGGATGGTAGGGATTAGGGTCCAAAACCCTTCAAATTTATGGACATTTGGCTGTCAAATCCAAGCTGTATGAAGTTGGCCAAGACAACGTGGAATGAGTGTCAGGTGACTAGTTGGGCAGGCTTCATAATCATGCAAAAATTGAAGGGGGTGAAAGATAAGCTCAAAGTATGGAATAAAGAAGTTTTTGGGGATGTCGCCCTAGCCTTACAAAAAATTGAGTCAGATCTCCACCAATTTGAGCTCCTAGAGGAGGATAGACAGCTGAATGAGGATGATAAAGCCACAAGGTGCAAAACCAAATCTGAGTTCTGGAGACTTTCTCGCTTAACTGAATCTATGTGGAGACAGAAGTCTAGAATCAAATGGCTGAAATTAGGGGATAAAAATACGAGGTTTTTCCAAGTAATGGCAAACAATAGATTCAGAAGGAATATGGTGGGTGCGATCAAGGCTAATGGAAGAATGTTGGACAGTCCAAGAGAGATTAAAGAGGCGGCTGTGGAATATTTAGCAACAATTTCAAAGAAGAAAGATTTGGAAGACCAGTGTTGGGGGGATTGTTTAGCAGAAAACTTGCTCCATTGGATGCCTCTTCTTTGGAAAACCAGTTTGGGGAGGGAGAGATTCTTGTAGCCCTGAAGGATTGTAGCAACTTCAAGGCACCAGGCCTGGGTGGTTTCAATTTTTCTTTTGTTAAGAAAGGTTGGGATTTTATGAAGGTGTTGATAATCCAGTTCTTCTTAGATTTTCATGCCAATGGAAAGCTTACAAAAGGTATCAACTCTACATTTGTGTCTTTGATCCCTAAGGTTGATTGCCCTACTTTGTTCAAAGAGTTTAGACCAATTAGTATGGTGGGGTGGGTTTATAAGCTTCTCTCCAAAGTATAGTCCAACAGAATTAAATTGCTTCTCCCTTCTATCATTGGGGAGTCCTAAACTGCGTTTATTGGGGGAAAACAGATTTTGGATGGTGTTCTTATAGCCAATGAGGTGATTCATAGTTGGAAGAATAGTCGTTATGGGGGTCTCATTCTCAAAATAGACTTTGAGAGAGCTTATGATTGTGTTCACTGGGGCTTCTTGTTGGACTTGCTTTCGAAAATGGGTTTCGGGGGAAAATGGTGTGGGTGGATTAAAGAATGTATCTCATCTGTAACTATGTCTATCCTTATTAATGGTTCTGCTACTCAGGAATTTCACACTCAGAAAGGCCTAAGGCAAGGAGATCCTTTATCACCCTTCCTTTTCAACATTGTGGTGGAAGCTCCGAATATCTTATTGGAAAGAGCTTGGGTTTTAAACATTATCAAGGGTACAAAGATTGGGGCTAATGGAGTTGTTCTGTCTCATTTACAATTTGCGGATGATACGATACTATTTTACAATAATGATAGAGTGGAGATGGCTAATATAAAAAGGATTCTAAGATGTTTTCAGCTTATCTCTAGCCTAAAAACAAATTTCTCCAAATGCTCTTTGTGTGGAGTTGAGGTCGGCCAGCAAGATGTTACTGCTCTTGCTCAGGTGATAAGGTGCAAAGTAGAGACCTTGCCAATCAAATACCTGGGGTTGCCTTTAGGTGCAAATCCGAAAAGAATTAAAACATGGGAACCAGTTTTGGACAGAATGGGTAAAAAGCTGAGCATATGGAGACGTAGATTCAACTCAACGGGAGGTAGACTTACTCTTTTGAATTCTAACTTTGGACATCTGCCCGTTTATTTTATGTCCCTTTTTAAACTACCAATAGCTGTTGCCAAGGCCATAGAGAAGATGCAGAAACAATTTTTCCAGGGTGACTCTGTTGATAAAAAGAAGCTACGTCTAGTGCAATGGAGTAAAGTTGCCAAGAAGAAAGAGAATGGAGGTTTGGGAGTGAAAAATTTGAAGATCCAAAACCTAGCACTTCTTGCTAAATGGCGATGGAGATTTAGTAAGGATAAAGATGCCCTTTGGGTCAAGGTCATTAGAGGGAAGTATAATCTGATTCAAAGTTGTTGGCTTCCTCATCTCCCCAATTCTGGACAGGTTACCAATATATGGAGAGATATTTGTTCCATAGGGAATTTAGCTTCATGTATCGGAACTATTATTCAAGAGGGCTTCAGAATTCTTGTTGGGTCGGGCCGAGATACGTTATTCTGGAACCATTTTTGGCTGGGGGATAAGGCTCTCAAGGATGTTTACCCAAGGCTGTTTCGAATTTCTAATCAGAAGGACCTTGTTATTAGTGCTATTGAGGAAGGGCAGGTGAAGATAGTTGGAACCTACTTTTTGGTAGAAGTCTGTATGAGTGGGAAATGTTCCAAAAGATGGAGTTACAACAAAGATTACATAGTGTAACATTGGACTCTTCCAAAAAGGATGTATTGCAATGGAATTAGTCTACAGACAAGAATTTCTCGGTGAAATCAGTTTATGACCAATGGGAGCAGCAGGTGCAGGCCCGAGATGAAGTATTGGGGTCTGTATGGAAGAACCTTAGTCCGTC
The DNA here is from genome assembly GCA_019656275.1 of Rhododendron kiyosumense. NCBI lineage: Eukaryota > Viridiplantae > Streptophyta > Magnoliopsida > Ericales > Ericaceae > Rhododendron > Rhododendron kiyosumense. Next base: position 6,105 of record BPLS01026723.1, read on the forward strand.
TAAGGTTGAAATTTTCTCGTGGCTGTCTTTACAAGGAAGGGTGGCATCCAGGTCAGTGCTCGTGAGCAAGAATATGATTCAGATGGGTCCATTGTCAAAGGGCCTATTTTGTGCTTCCTTCGAGGAAACCCCTAAACACCTATTTTTGCACTGTCAGTTTTCCTGGAATACTTGGTCGCTTATAATGGTGTGGTGGCAGATGTTTTGGGTTTGTCCACCCTCTTTGGCAGACTTAGCTAATTGGTGGTTTGGCTCAAGGTTTAGAAATTTGGAAAGGCACATTTGGGAGGTGACTTTCTTTGCGACCTTATGGGCATTGTGGCTTGCAAGGAATGACCTCATTTTCAATAATACCTCAAGATCAGCTAGTGAAGTAGGGGACCAGATTAAGACTAAGGTGGCAATGTGGATGAAAGATAAGTCCGATATCAAGGTGTACTCGGTGGAGGATTTTAAATGTTTTCTTCATGGTATTCGTAAGTTGAAGCTCTAATTTTGGGTTTGAGGTGTAACACATCCAACCCCCGGTTGGATGGTGTGTTTTATTCTTTGTGTTTCCTTTTTCGTGGTTGAGCAAGTTCGCTCTTCCCTCTTTTCCCCTCGATGTACCCCTTTCGAGATTTATAAAATTGTTTCGTTTGCCGAGAAAAAAAAAATGCAAATTTAGTTTCAATCATCAAACTGCAGAAAAATAACTAAGCTTAATAAAATTTGAAAGATAAACCTAGGAAGACATTTTTACGAAAAAAAAATGCATATAGTCTTCGAAATCGTGTAAATTAACGTCTCAAAAAGCTCACCACACAACGTCTCAAAAAACTCACCACACAATTGACACAAGTCAAGCACATAGACAAATTAAGGGGATGGGGGGAAACCTGAACCCAAAAGTGAAAAAGAAAGAGTTGTCTTACTTGGTCGCGAAATAGCAATAGATCGATGCAATTAACTTGTACTGGTACGTGGTTGCAAATATCGGATGAAGAAAGTGAAAAAAAATTGTAAGGACAGGGAAATAAAAGAATGAGGGAAATGTGTTTGAACAGAGGAGATGGGAAATGTAAATTAGTTGGAAAAAGGAATGAAGGAAGAGTTGTTGATTCAAAGAAGCAACAAATGACGATTTCTGCTCATCTTGTTGGTCAGCACTAGTTTGGACTAATAAAATTTTATAAAGTAGGTTATTTGTGTTTTTAAACTTGTTGAAATTCATTCTTTTATTTTTGTGATTAGTCTTGAGGAAAAAAAAAAACAAGAATCTAAACAAAATCACTTGCCATGAAAAAAGATAATTTTACAAGTTTTTCCTTCAGATTTTATTCTCAACCTTCTACTTCAGTTTTTCATCCATAAGTGTGTGTCACCAAATAGTTGTTATGATAAAGTAGACTAAAATGGTTAAATGATTTTGGATTAACATTGGTAATTATCGAAATTAGATTGATCAATTCGGTGAAGAATCCTAAACAATTAATAAACAGTTTGATTCGAATGACATTATGTAGCGACGAAGATAGATAGTAGTGGTTAATAAAGATTGCTTAACAACTCTGTGGGTCTTTTCGGCCTAAGGTTGGCCATGGAAGGTTGGGGGAGGTGGTGGTCGACACGGCGGTGGTTTCAGTGTTGACGTATGGAAGTGCTCAGTTTCTGGCTTCCCAAAATCGTTTGTGAGGACCGAAACGCCGGATCCTCGGCGGTTATTCTCGGGTTCCAGTTGCTCGCGGGGTTTGTGTCGGCATCGAATTACTTGCTTGTTGTCTGTTTGGTGGGTGGTGGTGGTGGTCATGTGTTGCGGGTTAGGGTGGAGGTGACTAGTGGTGGTTTGGGCAGGTGGTGGTGTGGTTGGAGGCGAGTTTTGAGGGGTTGGGGTTCAGGTGGTTGCTGGTGGTGGCTTGGGTTGGTAGAGGATGTGTGCTTCGACGGTGGCGGCGGCCGTGCGTGCTTGTGCTAGTGTTTGGAAGAGATTGGGGCTTAGGGTTTGTTTTGGCTCTTTTTGGGCAAGGCCCATGTGTTTTCTAGGTTTATTTTTTGGGGCCTGACCCTTTGGGTGTTGGTGAGCTTTGACACATCATTTTATTTTCTTTTTTATGCAACCCTTGGTTGAATTCCCCTTCCCCTCTACCCCCACTTGATGCACCCTTTGTCAAATGTTCTTAATAAAACTCGTGTTGCCGATCAAAAAAAAGGATTGGTCGATCAGTCAAGGCCAGCCGAAGAAACGACTAAATTATTGATAGAGACAATCAATAGAGTTGACTTGTCAATTTAATTAAGCATTCAACCAATTAGGATACCATTTGAAAATCAACATGACATTAGCAAATCTGATAGTAATTAATAATGATGGTGGTTTTCAGTGATTAACTAGTTGTAGGAATAACGAAAGTAAGATGATTGGTAATGATGCTACAGACCAAGAAGACCTTCCTTTGCCGTCTAAACCCTAGATTATATTGAGGAGCCAAGTGAACGAAAATGAAGAAAAATGAAACTTCTATGAACCAGCAAAGGAAACGAAGGTTCGGTCTGGTGCAGGAATGTATTAGAGCTTGATCTGTGGGGAGTGAAGAGAAGAACAGTATTATCTGCATGTTCTGATAGTGATGTTGAGGTTAGTTACGATTGATTCCTCGAACATCAAAACCACTCCTGCATGGTTAGAGGGGTGACGGTAGTATGGAGGACTAATCATGAATTGCATCCGACGTTGTGGAAGAAATGGAGGAGATTTTTAGAAAGGAAAAGATTAGTAATGTGCAGATTAAAGCTATGGGAGGCAGATTCTTGATATTAACCTTTCCGTCTAAGGAAATCAGAGATGAGGTTATCCAACAACAATGGATTCTAGGCTGGTTTGATGAAGTGAATCCATGGAATGGAGAACAAGCAAAACGGGAAAGATTTGCATGGTTAGCTTGTTATGGAATGCCTTTAAATGTTTGGAATGTGCCATCCTTCAGAGCTATTGGAAGCAAATGGGGTCATTTCATTGAAGTAGATGATAATACATTGAGAGAGAAATCCTATGAAAAAGGAAGACTTCTTATAGCCACTGATAATTTCAGGAAGATTGGAGGCACTATCCAGCTGACTGTGGAAAGGAAAGTGTATGAGATTATTGTGGAAGAAGAAGAATCGTTTAGGGTCATCAGATCAAGCAAAGATTTTTCCAGTTCTGGTTCAGAGGCTGATGGGGAAGATGATGACATGGCAGATAGTGACAAGGATGCCAATAAGGATGCTGACTGGGTAGAGGGTGACAAGAAAGCCAACACATCACCTATCATCCAATCAGATAAAGACGAGACAAACAAGGAATGTGAAAAGAATGATGTGGAGGGCAGTGCTACAAATAATGAGAGCATCAAGGTTATTGATCAGGAGCATGCAAGTAATAAAGCAATGGTGGTTAGGCAAAGCATGGCAGACACAACAATAAATGTTGTGGAAGAAGGCAAGCATCAGTCTCTGGAACCAAAGTCGGCTAACTCCACATCCCCAAATGGTGCTGATGATGGTTTCAATGAAGTAAATTCAAACTCTACTCATGGTCTGGATTCAATGGTGCTAGACTCCCAAAGCCCATCAAAAGGAGAAAGCCAGAAGTTTGGTGTACCCAAGAACCAAGATCAATTTGTTGAAGTCCAAGAAGTTGAAAAGGCAGAGTTGATGGGCCATCAACAAGTGCTGGGCAGGAATAATGTTAATATCAATAGCCCAATTGTAATTGATTCAAACTGCTCCTTTCGTCCATCCCAATTGAAAAGCATAAACCTACTAGTAGAACTGAACCCAAGTACCATACGGAAAACAACAAGAAGTCAACAATATGAAGAGTGCATGAGCAAGGAGGATAGTGTGCATGGCAGCTCAAGTGATGATATGACAGATCAGGACCAAAACAGGGAAAGGGAAGTTGATACGTTTGAAGATACCATAGCAGCAGGGGAAATACTAGGAATAGACTTTGAGGAGTCTGATGTATGGGCAATAAAGAAGACGTTCGAAGCAGAAGGCAAGGAAACAAAGGTACTCAACAATAACATGTTTCCTCCACTTTTGAGGAGCAATACCACCATCTGAAATTCCTTACAAAACTCCCCAACTAAAGTGAGCTGTTTTATTGGTTTTTGGATGCTGATGAAGATTTATCCTGCTGATCTTGCTTGTGTATATTACTTTCTACTGCTGTTTACTACTGCTCTTAAGGAATATCTGCCTAATTCTGATGCTCATGTGTACTACTTTTGGATGGAACTGTCTTCTGATGCTCATGTCTACTGTTATGCTGCCATTATTGTTGAGGTTTTGGATGGGATGCTGTTAGTGACGTTACTGCCTATGAATACTGCTTTGGGTGAAACACTTATCTATTGTTGTTTCCGTTTAATGCTAAGGCTACTAGTGCTATGCTGCTAGGATTAATGATGTTTTGGATGGATTGATACTAGCTGATGTGGATATCTCTGGCCCTTCTCGTTGGGACTGGTTTTTTGGTGATTTGAAGATGTTTCTCTGCTACCTATCCCTGAAGTATTGATGATGCTACATAATTTGGAAAGGGACGGTGATGCATTATGATTCGTTGAAGAATTTTGCTTGTCTTATGGATGACTCCACATTCCCTTGTGGTCTCATTCAATTTATGTTAGAATGTACTTTTCTTTTCTTCTTTCTCCTTTCTCCTTGGCCTCTCTATGATTCAAGTTTCCCTTGTATCTAGAGTGGACCACCTCGATGTACCCTTTGTCGAGTTTAATAAATTTTGTTGCCGTTCAAAAAAAAAAAGGAACAAAGAAGGCAATTAACTCTGGCAAGTTGCTAGATAAAGTAACAGAATACCAGGGATTTGTTAACGCACGCTCTAATATCACATGAAAACATTGAACTCAAAAACAATTGGTAGTGAGTAGAGGGGTCTCTTGGGCTCACATACTAATTTTTTAAGAAATTAACCGATGTGAAACAAGCCCTAACAATGACATAAATTTACATCGAAAATATTTTAATTCGAAACAAACGGAGCCTAATTGTTCGTTGTTCTAGACAATTATATATGGACCGTGAATAGAGAAAAGGGCGACTTGGCATGACAAAAACACCACAAAGTTCTACCAACTCTTGGTGTTTTTTGTCACCAAGTTAGATACTCCCTCCGTCCCTTTTTTATAGTCCGGTATTCCATTTTGGATTGTCCCTAAATAAGTGTCCATTTTATAAAGTTAGTGGTTAAAAGTTGGTGTATTGTCTATTTTGTCCCTAAAAGTAGATTCCATTTTGAAAAGTTAGTGTGTAAAAGTGTAATGATGATGGGTAAGTAGGGAAAGTGGAGAAAAAAGTTAATGTGAAAGGTATAATGATGATGTTTTTTTAATAAGTTGAAATTACGAAGCAGGATACTTAAAAAGGGACGGAGGGAGTACAAAACAATAGGCTTACATAGTACAGAACTAAACAGAAGACTGCATGAATAATATGCATCCCAATCGAAAATTATTTTTAATATCATGGAGGAATAATGACATTAAAACCTCATACCTAAAACCAGAGAGAGAGCTGATAATAGCCCGATATGTTCTGCCAAAAAACATAAGATGAACATATCTAAACTAAACAAGCATGAAAATCCAAATAATCGGAATCTCGATCCTTATAAGTACATAATAGAAGAATTCAACCCAGATTGCAAATTTAATTTCAAAACATCAAACTGCAAATGAATTAACTAAGCTTAATAGAATTAGAAAGCTACATCTAGAACGACATTTTTTACAACTAAAATGCATATAGTCTTTGAAATCATGTTAATTAACGTCCCAAAAAATTGACCTCACAATTCACACAAGTCAAGCACATAAACAAATAAAGGGGAGGGAGGAAAACTGAACCCAAAAGTGAAAAAGAAAGAGTTGCCTTACTTGGTCTCGAAATAGCAACAGATGCAGTTAAATTGAACTGGAGCTTGCAAATACCGGATGAAGAAAGTGAGAAAAACGCAACATTAAATGAAAGGGAAATAAAAGGAAGAGGGAAATGTGTTAGTAGAACGGACGAGATGGGGAAATTAGTTTGGAAAAACGAAGGAAGGAAGAGTTGTTGAGTCAAGGAATCAACGGATGACAAAATGACATGTATGTAAATCAGTTGGAAACGCGAAGGAAGAGTAGTTGAGTGAAAGATGATTAAAAAAAGACGAAAAAAGACGACGCTACGCAAGGGTTGAACTCTGCTTTGGAGCTCAGTGCTCAGCAGGTGCGCGAACTCAACAATTGGGGCATCTTTAGAATAAATAATCGCATTTGGTGAATGATTGCGGAACTCGACAATTGGGGCATCTTTAGAATAAATAATCGCGTTAGGTGAATGATTGCGGAACTCGACAATTGGGGCATCTTTAGAATAAATAATCACGTTAGGACTTAGGTGAATGATTGTTCTTGCTCAGTGCTCAGCAGGTGGTGACCTCAGGTTTGCCACTCAATGCGGTAAACTCTGCTTTGCAACTCAATGCTAGTAGGTGCGTGAACTCGACAATTGGGACATCCTTGGAATGATGAGAGAAATTTTTCACGGAGGCTCCGTGTTTACAGAGCAGTTCAGTCAAAACTGTCCATTCGTGCAATTAATAGTTGAGATTAGTTTATAATTTTGACCGGTTACAATGGGCCTTCAATCCGGACCGTCCAAAAATACTTTGAACATGCGGGATCAAACTCCGTAAATCATTCTTTACAAAAAGCTCTGTAAAGAAGTTTTTCTGCTTTGGAAATAATCGCATTAGGTGTCAGGTTGCGGAACTCGATAATTGGGGAATCCTGGAATAAATAACAAATGGCGTTAGATGAATGATTGTTCTTAATCAGTGCTCAGCAGGTGTGAGGAACTCGACAATGATGGCTCTCAAGTACACCAAACCTTGACAAATTGCAGCCACCACCTCTTTCTCTTTCTCTATTGCAGAGTACGACCAAATCATCCGAAGCCACAGGTTTCTCTCAATCTCACCTCAAATCCATGTTCTACCATCTCATCATACCCAGCGAATGTGTTTGGCAACTCCTAAATTTGAAGGGCAAATCTGAGAATTTGACAATGTAACAGAGTTAAGAAACTTCTCCTTGTGAAGAACTGATTTGTTCAGACATGTGTACATGTGAAATTATCTCGATATGACAATTTTAACAGCCAGAGCAAAGCTCTCTAATCTCTATGTGCAGGTCCCAAAGGAATTGATGCATAAGGTTGGGTGTTTTCCTTATATTTTTACTAGTACAACTTAATGTCTTTCGCAAACTTGTTTCAACTAAAAGGGAAACATTCTAAGGATTTTTTTTCCCTACAATTTTTTTTTCACCACCAGCCCATTTTAGTTTAGTGGAATACCATTTGGTCCATTTAGTGTAGCATAAACAACCTATCTGTATGTTAAGTGAAACAACTTAACAACAGTTTTTAGTTTAATGGAAACACATGATCCTTAAGAGGGAGCAAACTCGAGAACTTCGAAAGAAGAAAATCCTTGAATCCTAAGCCTTGATCATCAGGCCAACCGGTTGGGATGCGAAATCAATATAGTTGGCAATTTGAAGTCCTACGAGGTTATTGAAATAAACAAGTACAGGTCTTGAATTAGAATGACTGAACCATGCTTTGGAGAGGGGCATGTGTGAAAACATTCAAGTGATGATAAATAATTTAGTTGGAAATAATTTTGTAGTCCTAGTAATTCATGCTTCCAATTTTGCTTCAAATAGATATTAGGCGTTGGATTTACCTTTAACCATTTTCAGAACTTTCCCAAAGAAATCCAACTGTCCAAACCAAAAAAAAATGGTAAAGGGAAACATGGAAAACCATGAGTCCCGACTCACATCATACCTCATATAACTATGGCTTCAAATCCCCTAAATTTGTTTATGACTGTAGACATTAGCAGAACATATAAGGTATACTAATATTTCTATTAAACCTGTCATGCAAGAAGAAAGAACGAAAAAAGACACGAAACGAAAAAGGAACAATGCAGATCCATGGTCACAACAACCATTGTTCTGCTGCTTCTTTCGAACAGAATCTTCGCTAAACAAGAGATTGATATTTACAGTCCGCTCTGCTTCGTATGATTCACATAATAACTCTTTTTATTGCCACTCATTCAGTAAATCACAAAGCACCACAACAAATATTGGGAGAAACCAAGGAAAGAAGCAGAGGAGCAGTCAAAAGTCAGAACATGCTACAACTGGAGATTGACGTCAAGCAAACTAGAATTCTATGATTCACAAACAAACTGTTGTTCCGTCAGAATGATCCAAAATAACTTGCACTCTCAACCCTACAAACCGAGAGAACATATTACATTCTTCAACACATACAATTCAAAACTCCACTATTGGACATGCGTATCTAATTTCCCTCATACCGCATGAACCCATGATTGGGGCCCAAAACCACAATTAGTTGTTCAAGACCAAAAGAAACTAATTTTATGTATCAATACTTGATAACTACAATACGATCTACATCAAATTACATCTATATTGATCAAAAGATGCATGAATCCACCAGCTTACAAGAAATTTGACAGAAACTAAGCAGATGGTCACGGTACACAAATTTATGATGCCAATCACAATGTTAACGGAATTTTTTTTGTTTCATCCTCACTAGTTAGCACATTAGACCATCACCTCTATTAGAACAACCGGGCGACAAAGGATTCTCGAGTATTCCCTCATGGCCACGTCAATACACATGCAAAAAGGACTCTCCCTCTCTCCACTTGCATTCCTAGGCACACCATGGCCTTCATCTCTCTCCTAGACTTCCTCCAAACTTCAAGTACTCAAATTAATACTACTCCATGCAAATTAGATGAGTTATTTGTTTCTGTAATAGTAAAATTACAATTCAACCAAACACCGAAAAATAATTGTAAAACTTGTGTTTTCCTATAAAATGTTTTACATGAAAAATATTTTCAGCTGTAAAATATTTTACACCCAACCAAACGGAGCCGAAAAGGAACAATGCAGATCAATGGTCACAACCACCACTGTTATGCTGCTTCTTTCGAACAGAATCTTCGCTAAACAAGAGATTGATAGTTATTGACCGCAAGGGAACAAATTAAATGTCGGGAAAAACATAGCAATATGATCAAAAATTCCAGAGTACGATTCCAATAATAATAAAACGAATTACAGATTTCATTTCATGAACAGAAACAAAATTTACAAAAATTTGTTACACCAAACCGAGCCCTGAATTAGTCTTCTTAAAACAGATTCACCGCCTCACCGTTGGGTGTTGGAGGTTGACCAGCGTCTGCCTCCCAGGATAGAGCAGTTAGACCACGGCTATTGGAACAACACCGGAAAGCCGCCTTGGCGAACTGAATGCTACGTTTGCCTCTCTCTCACACAAGAACGAACTCAGAGTATACTTGGAGTATTTTTTGTGGACCTGTGATCAATCCAATACAGGATTGCACTATTTATACACCTCTGGAAGGATTTGTAACTTCCAAAAATGAATTTTGGGCCTTCAATTCACAGCCTTGAATAGGGTAATTCAATACATGAAACTGCCAGAGTGAATTGGTGATTGAAATCTGCCATAAACCACACTTTTTCGGTAATCTCGATGATCTATTGGACGTGCGTATCCAAATTTCTTCAGACCACTTAATCGATTCGATGTGTTTAAAACGTCTTTTTAAGGATTTTTGTAAAAAATCAAGTTATTTGGATATCGGTAAACGCCTAATCAGTTCATTCAGTTGGTTCCTATCAAATTTCAGAGGATAAAATTGAATGAACTGATCAAGCTCTTACCAATATCAGAATGAGTTGATTTTGTATAGGAACTCTTAAAAATCGATTTTAAACGAATTAAAAAGCTCTGATCATTTGCGTAAAACTCTAATTAGTTTTGTGTCAACTTTTGTTTGAGGGAAATCGGCCCCAACAAGTGTAGATCATGCTTGATTCATCTTTCAGTGATTGAACCATGCTTTCGAAATTACATTCTATAGACATATGTTCAAGTCGAGACACACTCTAGCAACTCAAGAACTCGAATCTATATCTATGAAACGGAGCACCGAACACCTATATACTAGTTAAAGTTTAGTTTTTCGTCATTATGTTTTCAATCAATAATCCTTTTTGTGATTTACTAAAAACTGTAACTGCAGAAATAAAAAAGAATAAGGATTTATATGCGTTTGTGTGTGCACATGTTCATTATATATAAATTCAAATATGTATATATGATTTTCTCACAAGTACTTTGCACAAGTGTGAGGTTTGATATAACTCATGTTCAAGTGTAATGATTGCGACATTTAAGCTAAAACATAAAACAGGTGGCTTAGCATCCGCAAAAGTATATTTTTTGTGGCACAATGCTTGTGTGTTAGAGTGTGCTAGGGTGTGCTAAATCTAGTAGTATGCTAGCATGCATGTGTGTCAAGTTTGGCAAAGAAGCTAACAAATGATAAGTGGGTACCATCTGTATCATAAATTCATACTCCAATCATAAAACATAAATGTCCACTACTGTTGGAAATTGACTAGAATTCCTAAATTGACAAGGATTCGTTTTCCTATTCGGTTTAGGTTTATTTAGTGTTTTCCTATAAATAGGGATCTTGGGGTTTCCTAGGGTTATGGTTCTTTTGTTCAAGGGCTTAGATATTAGGGTTTTGTTCATCTCTTAGGGTTCCACCAAGGGTTTGTGTCTCCCTTTTGGGTTCCACCAGAGATTTGTCCCTAGATATCTGTTTGGTGCTTCAAGTAGAGTTACGGGTATAGCCGGCTCTTTGTTTCTCTCCCCGTTTATAGTGAATCCTCTTGCTCTTTTCCCCGTGGAGTACGTTCTTGCTTTGTGCTTGAACGGAACCACGTATATCATTGTGTTCTTGTTTATCGCTTGTTGATTTGTTATATTCTCAATTTCGTGTTCGGCACAACAAATTTGTATCAGAGCTCTGGGTTTTAATCTGAGGCTTTTGTTTTCTGCTGCGTATTGTGCAATTGGTGATCGTTTCAATGGCGACTCGTTTCGAAATTGCGAAGTTCGATGGGCAGAGCACTAGCTTCAGTTTATGGCGTATTAAGATGAAGGCTTTGCTTGTTCAACAAGGATTACACAAGACTTCGTTGGGAAAATCGAAGAAGCCTGCTGATATGCAGGATAGTGTGTTTGAGGATCTCGATGCGAAGGCGCTCAGTTCGATTCAGTTGTGTTTAGCCGATGATGTGAATCGCGAGGTTGGGGAGGAGGATACGACTACCGGTATTTGGTTGAAGTTGGAAAGCATCTATATGACGAAGTCTCTTACCAACCGGTTGTATTTGAAGCAGCACCTTTATACGTTTCGCATGAGGGAAGGTATGCCCGTGAAAGACCATCTAGATGAGTTAAATCGAATTATTATGGATTTAAAAAATATTGATGTTGTGATTGATGATGAAGATCAAGCCCTTATTGTGTTATGTTCTTTGCCTGCGTCTTATGAGCATTTTGTTACTACCCTACTTTACGGGAGAGATACAATTTCCATGGAGGACGTTAAGTCTAGTTTGTATTCAAAAGAATTGAGGAAAAAAGTATCCGGTGAGGGTGGTGATTTTGATGCTCAGGGTTTGGTGGCGCAAGGAAGAACTTTTGAGAGGGATAATGGCAATAGAGGGGTTTCTGGCTCTCGTTCCACAAATCAAGAAGTAAAGTGTTTTTACTGTAGGAAATACGGGCACATGGTGAGAAATTGTCCTAGGTTGAAAAATAAGGACAATTTTGAAGAGAAGGTTGTTGCTGGTATTGTTGAAGAGGATTCCGACAATTCACTTATGGTTCTTTCTGTGAGTGTCGGTGATGTCTGTTCGAATACCGAATGGATTCTGGACTCCGGATGTTCTTACCACTTGTGTCCGAATAAGAATCGGTTAGCTGTGGTACAATTCTTATGGGGAATAATATGCCCTGTAGAATTGTTGGGATTGGAACAGTTAAAGTCAGAATGCATGATGGGTTTGTGAGGACGTTGTTTGGTGTTCGACATAAACCAGATTTGAAGAGGAACCTTATCTCTTTGGGTACTCTTGACTCTTTGGGTTGGAAGCATACCGCTGAAGGTGGAGTCTTGAGGGTTTTGAAGGGTGCTCGTATTTTGATGAAGGGTCGGAAATCGAATAACCTCTATGTGCTTGATGGTAGTACGATTGTGGGTGCTACATCTTTGGATTCTTCATCGGTAAATTCGAGGTTGACTCAGTGTTGGGTTTTAACTCTGTGGTGGAGTCGGTAATTAACTCCGTGTGGAGTTTGAGCAGATCTTCGTGTGTATCCGAAAGGGATGCGTTGGGTGGGAGGTGCCTGTTGGAAGATAGAGGCTCAATTTGGAGGCATGTGCGGCTGGGTTTCCTGAGTCGCGTTTACAAGGTCAAGCAGGTGTGCTTAAGCCTTGCTCGTTTATGCCGTTGGTGATTGCCCCGTGTAGGGCTTTTGGGGGAGATGAGCGATTGAAGGAGAGGATTGCCTATAGTGTTGAGTTCGATGGAATTCAAGTCAAGGTGGAGATTTGTTGGAAATTGACTAGAATTCCTAAATTGACAAGGATTCGTTTTCCCATTCGGTTTAGGTTTATTTAGTGTTTTCCTATAAATAGGGATCTTGG
>BPLS01026724.1:35526-95157 GCA_019656275.1 Rhododendron kiyosumense
AAACAGAGCTGGGAAGGGGACAAGGGTTTGATTCGAAGGATTGGACTGTTTCTCCACGTCTCATTCGAACCCATTAACAAAGGTAGGGTTGATTATCGGAAGGAATCCCATTTGGGTACTAGTGTCACGCGACGTGCTTTGCACGAATCGCGTGCTCAGTACAATTTTTCGAAAATGTATTGTTTCGAGCATTTTTTTTTTGGCCAACGGATAATCCATTCATTGATAAATAGATGCGAACCAAATGTATTGTTTCGAGCATTTTTTTTTTTTGGCCAACGGATAATCCATTCATTGATAAATAGATGCGAATCAAACATCAATGGGCGTCATCCTTAAACAAAGGGGTGGATACTGGATAGCCACAACGGCAGATAGGCTTCCCAGGTGGAAGTACCTACACAACCATAACCCCGACAAGCTAAACAATGAGCAACATCATTTCCACTACGTTTATAATAAAACTAAACTCACAACCGAAAGTCACACGCCAATCTCCGGACTTCGTCAAGAACTTCAGCATCACGGTGAATACCTTGTTCCCCTTTAACCATTCAAATAAAGCTTAAGGAATCCCCTTCAATCTGAATACACGTAAACTCCAGCTTAGATGCGAAAATAAGGCCTTCCCTAGCTGCTATTGCTTCAGCAACCAATGGAGTAGAGAAACCATTCAGAGCCAAACATCTAGTTGCCAAAAAGCGCCACTGGCCCTACCAAACCCACATCACCTTGACGACTCTGGACATCCACCCCTGCATCAAAATTAATCTTGATAATCCCATCTACCGTAGGACTCCATCTCTGAGGCTCATTACTGGTCCCAACCCCGTATCCATCCTCAGCAGTTCAATGGGCTTGTTTGCATCCGAAAAATCAGCTGAGTCCTTGCCCGCAATATTGACTGCCACCACATGATCACACTAACAGCCAGAAAAATGGGCATCATTCCTGCACTTCCAAATTCTCCAAATTATCGCACACGCCAGTAATCTCCTGGATTCTTCTTCGCCACTACCTATCCACCTCGCAAGCAAAGTTGTGAACCAATCCCAAAAATCCTCTCCCCTTCCTCGCACAGAGTCCAGGCAAAGAGGAGAAAGTTTACATACTGCTTGAGCAAATCTACATTGGAAAAACAAGTGAATAAGGGATTCTGGCTCTTCCCAACAGATTGCAATGTTTTGAGCATTTGAAGATGACAATGTTTGTTACAGAAGAACATAAGAATGAATGTAAGTAAAGCTTGATTAGTTTTTTGAGCGGTTCTTTGATAGAAGTTTGTAGTGTTTACATATTATGATAGTTGTAATAGATATGTCTGATGATATCAATACCAAGAGTAGCTACGTTCGCATTTGTTTGCACCAAACACCATGGTGTGTAATTCTAGATCTATATTACTATTGACTACGAATGTGTGGTAGCTTGATAGCTTGTGTGCATGAACAAATGAGCTCCATCCAGCTCCAATGAAGAATCCGTTGGTATATTGGACAGCTTATCTCTTGCGTTTTGAAACCAATATAAATCTTCATGGTCATGTTGATCGCAAAATATTTTGAATTGTTCAGGTAGCTTCCACACCTAGAAACCCTTAACGACACAAGCATGAACACCTAAAAACCAAATACCACATCACTCCAATCGACCAAAAATCAAACATCTGTACACAAATCACAAAGATCCAACCTTGATCTAGTGACTTGAGACTCCCCTAGCCTTTCTCTCTCATCCACATATCCTTCTAGGTCAATATAAATTTATCCAATCACATCCCTTTTTATAGCTGAGGTCCTGACCCTAGAAACCAATTCCCAGCATACACAACCACCTAATTACGTAAGAGAAAAGTAAATGAAAATATAGCTATAAGAATAAGCATCTACGAAGAATATGCTAGCCTCTATCTATCTTATTAGTCTAGCAATATCTACATTTAGTTGTGTTCATCCTTTTAAGCTACAAGTCGGAAAAACACATTGGGTAATTGAGAGAAGATAGTCATCAAGATTTGAGTAGAGGTGATTCATGGTTTGAATACAAAGTGAAACTTTATCAGCTGTTCATTCCTTTAATTTTCCTATCTCAAAAGCAACCAAGTCATTATGGCTAGTGTTGGAATTCAAAACGCAATCAAGTCATCATTAGTGTTGAAACTTAAAACATGTATGAAACACCATATGAACGGCTCATGATACTGGTTTTTGAAAATCGCAACCAAATAAGACTTTGGAAATAGTCTGACCTGAAGTCATGGTGAAGGTGCCTCAACTTTGAGTAAAACTTTTACCGTTGATTCTGCAATGGAACACGCGGAACAAAGACAAAGTCTCCTTCGCGTTCCCCAACAGCTACAGCTAGCGCCGCTAATGTTTGCCATTGTAGTACTGTAAATTAAGCTAATGTGAAGAGACAATCAAACTAACATAATAATGAAGGTGCCACAGCTTTTTGTGTATTTGATGCAGTTACAACATGTAGTATCAACACTTTTTACAGAAGCAAATTGACTAATGATGTACTCCATCATAGAGCTATGAATTGGGCCGGGCTGTTAAAGTAATCATCTGATTGATTGATATTTATCATCGGTTTAAATTTGTGTTTTTGGAGAGCAACGAAGTAGGTTAAGGTAGCAATGTTTTTTCGAGTTAAATAAAAAACTCATAGATGTTGATGTATTCAATATTGCTTTTGGAGTGTTCAAAGTGTGGTAATCAAGATAAATCACCATGTATAATGTTTTGTAACTTTTTTCCGACTTTAGTGTGATCAAATCTGTGTTGCAAGAAAATGCTAATATATACCCGAACAAATAAATTTTAGGATCAAAGAGTATCATCTATCCATCAATACCCGTATTATATAAAAGGAAAGAAAAATCAAAACTTCATTAAGAGTACAAAAGGAAAGAAAAATCAAAACTTCATTAAGAAAAATCAAAACACATAAGTCTCCATACTACTCTCTTTTTTATACAAAAGGAAAGAAAAATCAAAGAAAAACTCATGTCACTCTCTACATTATTGGCTATCTATTAAGTTAATTACTTTCAAAACTTCATTAAGAGTACATGGCATGATACAATTTTCATAAGTAAATATACAAGATCTTCCACATCCGTTTTTAACGGAAAGGTTACAAAACTATTTTTCTGGCCCCAATCATGAGTATAGAAGGAGCGGTTACCTAAAATATAATAAGACCTAAGTTAAAAGAAATGTAGAGAATGCATGATTAATATAAGCTACCTGCTTAAGATCAATCCCTGAGTCAATCTCAATCATTTGCCAGTACTCAACTCATCTGAGTCTTCCACAAAGCAATCTGATACAGACAAACTCAATGAAACTGACACTCATCCCAAACCCAATAATTGTAGTAATCATGTTCATTACCCCTAAGTTAAGAGGAAAACAAAATTGCAGTAATCAAGTTCATTACCCTAAGTTAAGAGGAAAACAGGATCAGATCAGAACAGGCTTATGACCAAATTTTCTCATTTAACTTGGAAGGGGAAATTTCAATAACTGGAAATAAGTTAAGGACCAAAGAAAATTGCAGGGTTATATCCCAACCTTGTTATTGGTCTATGAGGTTGATTAGGAAGGTTCTTGTCAATTGTCATCCATTTTGCTAAATTGTTAATGCTAACATGAAATATATATCTGTATTATACCGGTTCATACCCATCTCCTCAACTGACGAAACCATGCAATTGAAGAAAAAGACTCGATTTGCCCATTGGTAATAGTACGAACAACATCACCCAAATTAGTATCTTAAAAACTCTAACCACAAGCAGTTTTAACAGGGTCTGAAAACTTGCTATGACAAAAGCATTGAAGAAACACCCAGCAACTGGAGAATCGGAGCTTCTGCCTATTGAGTGCATTTGTTGACAAAAATCTATCAAGGTAAGAGATGGAATGAAAGAGAGTATCAAAGTAAAGCTTGCACTCTTCAGAAACCTCCGCCAAACTATCCACTAAAATCTCCCTCCTATTAGGTTCACATCCTTCTAGACCTTGTCAATGTAATCTGGCAATGGTTTCCTCTTCTCTTTTTTTCCCAGCTCCCCTTCTCCTCAATCTAAAAAAAAACAACACTAATTGGTCCATACCACAAAAGCATAATGGACCCCTTTTTATCAAATGAAACTCTAAGCCCATTAATTTAGATGAAGAGAGCTCTCAGACTAAACAATTCCTTCATGTTGAGATTCACTCATTACCTATGTTTGAAGACAAATTAATATCCAAGTATCCATTTCCCAGAAAGATAATAATATCAAAAGCGAAAATATTCTCATTATTAGATTAGACCCAAAACAACAACTCTGTAACAGGTTGATAAGTATGGAGCAATAATTGAATCAAGCTGTAACAGGTTGGATAAGTATGGAGTAATTTTCTTATATAGCTCGTACAAATTAAATTTTAAATGTAAAAAATTCTAGAGCCACAAATGCAATACCCTTGCAGGTAACCATAACAAAGCAGAGAGAAAGTTGAGAGGCAGACTTGAGATGTGAAGGCACGGCCGGACTCCTCTGTGCTCAAATTCACTTCTTCTCTTTCTGCATCCGAAGCTTGAATTATAAATTCATGTTTCAGCCATACGGAACCAAAATGAATTCAATAACTTCACAACCATATGAAACCCTTTGCTCTCTAGCACGTAAACTCGAATTGACAACTTTCTCTGAATTACTAACTTCAAATCAAGACGCCAATTCATAATTTCCCAACTCCATCAACCATAAACAACTCACAAAGTCTATCAAACACATGCTTATCGGACAACATGAGCATGGTAAAACACTCACAACTAAGCTAAAAATAAACGAAAAGAAACAACAGTTGTCAGCCGGAAGTACATTTGCGATTTCCTTCCTTTAAAATACTGTAGCAGCCAATGGCATTCAACTTTTTTTATTCAAAATCAAAGGCAAAAAGGGTAAGTACAATTAGTGTCCACATCTCCTGTTGTCCAAGTGAGAAAGTCTCGTCCTGCCGTTCCAGCTCAGCTCGCATTCTTTTTAGGTCATCCATTGGAATCCCATCTAGTGGTTGTCGGATTTGCACACAATAGAAATCAGAAATGCCTATTGCTCATGCTTTCAATATAGACTATCGCACCAGCAAACGAAATTTTCTTTATTCGACAAATCCTACTTTATTTGATCTAGTTCGTCCAAGAACGACTCATGGGTTCATGGGGAAAAGTCGTGGGGTGCTGCCATTTGTTTGCCTTGGTCGGAGGCTCCGGTTTCAAATCGTTCTCAGATTTAATTTCCTAGCAACGTCCCAAATGCGAGTTTGTTCCTCCTCACTTCCGATCTACCTAATTTTGTACAGCTTTATCTCCCATTAACTCAGGAAGACCCGAGAGAATGAGAGCTCGACTGATCAAGACAACTTTGACTGCCTAGGCTTAGACAGATACCGATTGGATTTAGTAAGAGGGCTTAACCAAATGAGAGTAGTAGAAGATAAGTTTTCTATGGGTTCGCCTATATACACGACAACTTTATAACTACAGCTCTATATAGCGATTCTATAACATGGGTCCTCCACTTTCAATCCTGAATAAGTTCATCTATATGAATGTTATTAAACCCCTAATTTTAAAAAGAAAAACCAGAATTCACATCCTCTTGGAACCCTAATTTCAAACAAAAATGCCTAATTTCATGTCAACACAGAACCGTAATTTTTTTTTGGGAACACAGAGAAGGAGAGATACCTTGATGCGGCGTCGATTGTATTCGCCAAGGCTGAGGTGAAGGCGGCTCCGCTAGTTGTGCTCGCCGGTGCTGTTGGTCGACGGGACTGGTGAGTTTGTCGCTCTCCCACCAGGAAAATCTCTCTCTCAAACATCGCACAGAAAAATGGCAAGTTTGACGGTCACCGGATTACTAAAGCAGGTCGCCGGCCAATTCCCATCCCGCCGCGCGTCGACTTTGTCGAACAAATCCGCAGCGTCCTCATATTTGCAACTGGAGCCGAAGACGACCCAGCCGCTCTCCTGCAGCTCGGGCATCATCTGCTTTCAGACGCTTGCCTGGCCGTCTGTCGCAGAGATGGTGGTGGCCGGATGGATGGAAACCCAAAATGGGAAGAAGACTTCAACAACTGAATTGGAAGAGGATTATCAAAAAAAAAAAACTGAATTGGAAGAGACACCCCTCCTGGATTCCAGGCTTGATTCCCGCGTGTACAGTGCACAGGGGAGGTAATTTTACCGAAAAGCCCCCTGGTCCAACACCACTACGGGACAAAATAGTGTATAAAATTCGGGACGCAGACGGAAAACATCGAAAGTCCGAAAACCCGTTAAAGTAATCTGTAAATAACACAAATAGTGACCATGGCCCACCACTTTTGAGTTTGAAATTACCAAAACGCCCAAAATCCAAAAGAAGTAAATTCAGCCATCTAGTTTCTGAACCTAGGGGTATTTTCGTCCGGAGCTGGCCAAAGTGTAAGCCACATTTTGAATCTCCTTTATAGGCCCTTGTGGAAAAGAAGGGGGAGATATGAAATTATGGTTTTCAGGGAGTGGGAGGGAGGTGAAAACCGTGAAATGGAAGATGGGGTCGATGGGGATATGTTCTCTGTTTCTGCGAGGAAACCCAATTGCTAATAAGAAATTTAAACCATTATTTACACATATTATTCCACAATAACTAATCAAGGGCAATATAGTAAAAAATCAATTCATAATTCATTTTCATTACATATCTCCGAAACACTACTTCTATTGCAAAATGTATTCTGTACATATCATCCAAACACTCTACCAAAATCAAAATACATTTTGACCACAATCCAAAAAGCCAAAAAATCAAAAAGTTGAAAATGAAAATCCAAAAAATAGCCTCCCAAACACCCCCTCAGTGTGCTGTCCGCCGAGTGGGTTTGGGAAATTTTGTTGTGTAAGATCCTGCAAGGCACTTTGTAGGGCGCACACGAACCATCGATCTTGATAATGAATGGTTAGGATATGATTTTTAATTATGACAGGAAAAAATTATTTATTACCGGTCATAATTGATTTTTAATGTGAACTGTTGATTGATAAGATCGACATCTATGTGTTGTCCTACATGTGCAATACACGGGGGTGCACTACAGCACCTCCGGATCCCACCAAGTGAGACCCATTCCGGTCTCACTCCGATTGATTGTAATTTGTAGAGCTCGTCGAGTAAAACAAGCTAGTGTGCCAAAAACCAACTTGATCGGATACTATTAATGTTTGGCAACTGAATTTTTGCATTTTTGGATTGTCAGTTTTCCATTTTGGGTGTTTGGCATCCCATTTTGAGAATGGATTGTGGGAGAATGGATTTTGGGTTTTGGGGTTTAGAAGCAAAATGCCAAAATCAGGTCTGGAGGAGTTTTTCACATTGTTGGTTTTTCTCATTTTGTGGTCAATTACCAAAATACCCACATTCTTCCCTTCATTTACTTTTGGACTTGTGTGTTTGTTTGTTTTTTTTAGCACATTCTCTTTTCTTTTCTTTTTTTTCTTTTTTTCAGCTTGTAGGCGTGGTTTGTGTTTTTTATTTGGATTCGGTTGGTACTTTAATTTGTTTGGTAATATTATGGGATTGTGTTTGTTTTATTGTTCTTTATATTATGAGGTATATGTTTGGCGATAATTTAAAGTGCTGCTTATAACATGGTCTTACTATTTAAATTTTAAAATACCAAATAAAAATTTCAAATGTCTTTCTTACACCTCACATATGAAAATTTTAAAAAATGAAAAAAACACACTTTATCAGGAAAAAAAAATTTAACACAATAATAATGGCCAGAGGCAAAAATAAAAACATATTTAGAGTAATAATATAGACTTCAATAATAAACATATTCTAAACTATTGAATAATAAATTAAAATAATAAAAAAACGCAAGCGGCATGTTTACACCTGTTAAACAAAGGGCAATATGGTAAAAATGCAACCCATAATTCATTTTCAACAATCATCTACCAAACACTACTACAATTTCAAAATGCATTCTGCACAAATCTCCTAAACATTCTATCATACTCAAAATACATTCTGGCCATAATCCAAAAAGCCAACAGGCCAAAAAACTGAAAATGAAAAGCCAAAAAGTAGGCTCTCAGAGCATCCGCATTGTAATAAGCAAATACTTGTGAATAAGCAAACTTAACAATAATGCTCAAAAAATGTCCCACATTGTAATAAGCAAAGTTATAAGTCTTTTAGCAAATAACTAAATTTCACTTATTCAATAATCAAACTTAACAATTTTTACCAATAACCAAAACTCAATAACCAAGCTTTTAATAACTAAACTCAAAACTCAATAATTCAAAAACACCCCACATTGGAATCATTTCATCAAGACGAATAATTTGGTGTGGTCGGATGTGTGATTGGAACTCGTTCGCAATTGGACATATGTGCATTGTGTATTATGGGGATTTGTTTTGTTCGGAATGCAAAAATAACCAATGTGGAGGGAGAAATTGTTAAGTTTGATTATGAACTAAATGGATAATCAAATGTTGACGTGGCACATTTTGATTATTGATTTTGATTATTCCCATTGCGGATGCTCTCAAACACCATCTAAGCGTCTAATAATCAGAACACATAACTTGAAAATAATGGGTCCCGATAAATTTGATCCGGCGTTTCATGATTTATCCTTTTCAAAATAAAGTTTTTCGTTCATGTATTCTATGATGTCCGAAACACCCCTGAGTTCTAACAGATGCAAATGGTGCAACTCCTTACGGCTAAATAAGTCAACTAACTTTGTTATTATTAAAAAAAATTTGTATTTGTCAGTTTTTCGTCAATTTTTTGATGATTATTGCATCGTCATGACGAAAGAAATCTAAAAAGTAAAAAATTATTATCGAAATCCAATTTTTCTTAAATAAAGCCAAAACCTAACAAATACGAAATGAAAATAACTACCAAATCAATAATTTAGGAAGAACATGGCCAAAACCAGCCCTATTATTTTATTGTTCAGATGATTTGTGATGGTTTTTGTGTGTTAAATTGTTTTTCATGTTTATGGATCGTACGTACTCAGTTGTTGTTTCTCCAAGGATCTTTTTGGTTTTTTGGCTTTTTACGTTGTCCTAATATTCAAAATTTTCTCGTGTTTGTTCGTTTTGCATCAAAATTTTGGGCTTTAATTTTGAATATTTGAAAAAATATTAAGGTAAATTTAAAAAATTTTACCTTTTCAATTCTTTTCGTCGAGACAAATCAATAATTTATAAAAAGTTAACGCAAAACGAACAAATGTGAGAAAAATTTAAATAAGGACAAACGGAAAAAGTCCAAAAGCCTCTTAAAGTAAAAAATACCAAAAAAGTTTTAGACTTATAAATTTACAAAAACGCAGACTCAGAGGAACAACACCTCATTATTCGGCCGTGTCCCAGTATGGGCACAAGGCTGGGCCCGGCCCTCATTGGGCCTCCAGGGGATCAAATAGGAGTAATAAGGGCCTTGAAAGTAATAGTTCAATGATTATATCACAATGGAACTCAACCTTCTTACAAATTTCGAAAGTCATCTAAGATTAATCTTCAATTTTGTTATGCAGTAGATGTGAAATTCCACATTGTCGAGATATGTATAGGTTATAAGTTAATGCCCACTAGTTGCTATTAATCTTGGTTATAACTTTTGAATTACGTGATTAGACTAACTAGGCTTGGCAATTGGATCCTTCCCGTCTCGAACTCGTCCCGCCCTGAACGGGGCGGGTTTTGTACCCACAATTTCGGGTATAGTGTCGGGATAAAAAATTCTAAAACTTGACCGGATCCATGTAAGGTTCGAGGTGACAATATCCGGCCCGTAAACCCGGCCTAACATTACGTGAAGAAAGTCTAAAGTCATTGTTTGATTAGGTTGAACATCCTTTTCAGGGGGCATGAGAAAGATTCCCAGCTGCTCAAGCGTAATTTTCACTTTCGGGGTGAGCTCTCCCATTTGAGGAAGGTAAGCATCCATAGGTCCAAATCTAATCCAATGTCTATGAATGGAAAGGATTAGTGGAAAGCATGCTAGCTAGCTAGCTTCCCCACTAGATTCACGAAATGATTGCTTGATTTTCTTTTGCTTAATTCTCGAAATTATTGCCTGGTACAAGCCAGTGGATAGAACTTGTACTTGGAAAATAGAGTGGCCAATCTTCTGCTCTCTGTTCCAAATTCTTTGTTCGGTCCGTAAAACGAAATATTACAAATAATAGTACAATTTTTGTAAAAAAAAAATCAAAAGTTTTTCAATAACTTACTAGATATCAATGAGTATTTTAATTTGTGAAAAAAGTTTGAATTTTTTCTTTAAAAAATTGCATTATTTGTAACACTTCATTTTGCAGACCGGACAAAAAATTTGAGACGGATGGAGTAGTATTTTTGGAGGACCAATGCCTATCCACTAAAATGGGGGAGAGGTTTAAGGGGTGGTTGGCTACCGGAGCAGAGAATAATCCTCCAAAATACTATAGGGAAATATTGGAGGATGGTTGAAGATGTGTCCGTGTTCTTGAATGAGACTGTAACGGCCCGTTTGGATGGAGGATTTGTTTTGGGTGGATATATAATGAGGGGGGATTTGAAGGTGGATATGTAATAAGGGGTGATATGTTAAGAAGGGTGGTCCCACCTCTTAAGAAGGGTGGATTTGTAATGAGGTGTTTGGATGATTTTTTGAGAAGGGGGATTTGGAAGGTGGATATAATGGGATAAGATATGAAATGACTTAATTACCCCACTTTGATTTTTTTAAGGCTCAAAATTGGTTTATTTTAAATTAGAATAAATTGATATTTGTCATTAATTTTAGGATAAAATAATTTCATTTTAGAATGATTTTTATTACAAATAAATATTATTTTCCGAAAAAAGTAAAAAACGTAATTTAAAAGTGAAAAAATGGCAAAGCTGTGTATATAAACGTATATTAGTATGTATATATTTGTAGATGCACAATTCCCCATTGCCCAAGAACAGTTCACCACCGCCTAACACTTCTCCATTTCCAGAGAACCCCATCTGCAGATCCAAGGCGTCATCTCGATCCGGCGACCTCTGCAACCCCTTCGTCTTCTCCGTCTGCCGCCGCCGATCATCCATCTGCTGAGTTTTCCAGCCGTAAGTCTCTCTCTCTCTCTCTCTCTCTCTCTCCGTCGATCATCTTCGCCGACGACGATGGTTGCTCCGACCCACCATCACCGACGATGGGGCAGTCCTCTCTCTCTAATTTTTCTGGCAAGAAACGGTAACACAATGCCCCTGATTTGCAGGGGTAGAATGGTACCAAAAATGCCCAAAACCCCCCGGGTTTGCTAACGACAGGGCCTGGGGTGTCGTTACAAATCCGGCTGAAATTCGGGGGAAGGGGGATATGTAGTCCGAACAGTAAACAAGTCCGGGAGAGGAAAATTGGAGCCAAACACCGGATATGTGTGGGGCCGGGATTACATCTCCGGCTTCTTGGCATATCCGGGTGCCATATCCGGTATCCAAACAGGCCGTAAGGGACTCGGGGGGCTGCTCTCCCCCTTGGGGAGAGCAGCGTGCTGCTGCCCCCTTTTTGGGGCCCATCCCGGTCTCGTTCCGATGATCCGAATCGTTCACTTTGTAGAGCTTGTCGAGTAGAACAACTATATAAAAAATCAGCTTAATTGGATATCATTAAATGCTTGATCGGAGCCTTTTTACTTTGAAAAGAATGGATCCGAAACACTGGATCAAATCCATTATTCCCAATGGACCAAGAGTTATATAGGCTCCGATCAGGCACTTAATGATATCCAATTAAGCTGATTTTTTGCATAGTTGTTCTGCTCGACGAGCTCTACAAAGTGAACGATTCGGATCATCGGAGCGAGACCGGGATGGGCCCCAAAAAGGGGGCAGCAGCCCCCCTGAGTCCGAGTCCGACTGTAAGCTACTCCATTAAAACTTTTTGTTTGATTTGTCTACGCGAGCGTCTACTGAACTTAAAATAAGAAAAAAAAACCCATCTAGGAAGCAACCTGGTACCCGAAAGGATAATTCTCTGAAAATGACATCTTGACACCGGTTCAATCAGTTTGGAAATTTCAATAATTAATTTTTTAAATGTATTTTTTAATATATAAACGGTGTAAAAAAATAAGTGTTCTAATTTTCAATCCGTTTGAACCAGTGCCAAGATCTTATTTTTCTAATCATTTTATCTTAAATGATCATAATAGATTTTTGGCTCTAAAGCCTTTCAATAAGCACCCTAAGAGAGTTCTGAAACTAAATAAGAAGCCTTTAGGGTGCTCGTTGAAAGGCCTTTGAGCAAAAAATTCATTACGACCATCTAGAATAAAATGATTAAAAAAATAAGATTTTCGCACTAATTCAATTGGATTGATAATTTGAGCACTTATTTTTTTAATCATATTTTTTAATATATAAATAGTCTGGAATGATGCCGTTTTGGGGCTGGCCGTGCCTGGAGAGGAGGGTAATTTAGTAACTTTGCCCTAATGGAGACAGAGAAGAGCGTCTCCTGAGAAAATTGGAGCACAGAAATCATCCTCCTTCCATAAAAATTGACAAACGCTTGCATTTTATCTTAAAATCATCCTCCTTCCAATTTTCAATCCGTTTAAATCAGTGCAAAAATCTTTTTTTCTGATCATTTTATCTTAAATGGTCATAATGAATTTTTTCACCGTTTATATATTAAAATATATGGTTAAAAAATTAGAAGTATTTTAATTTTCAATCTGTTTGAACCGGTGTCAAGATCTTATTTTTTTGTCATTTTATCTTAAATGGTCATAATAGATTTTTGGTTCTAAGACTTTTCAATGGGTATTCTAAGAGAGCCAACTAGATCAAGAATTGTTCTTGAGGAAGTAACTATTCCAAAAATTTAACTTGAATCTAATCTAACAAAAACTAGGAAAAAATGAAAATAACTACCAAATCAATAATTTAGGAAGAACATGGCCTAAACCAGCCCTATTATTTTATTGCTCAGATACTTGTGATTGTTTTTGTGTCATTAATTTGTTTATCATGTTTATGGATTGTACGTACTCAAGTGTTGTTTCTCTAAGGAGCTTTTTGGATTTTTTCGGCTTTTTTTGTTTGTGCTTATTCAAATTTTTCTTGCATTTGTTCGTTTTGCATTGAACTTTTGTAAATTATTGATTCAAATTTAAATATTCAAAATTAAACCCAAAAATTTGACGCAAAACGAACAAATGCAAGAAAAATTTGAATAAGAACAAACGAAAATAGTTCAAAAGCTGTAAAAAAAAATATCGAAATAAATTTCATACTTATAAGTTTACAAAAACGCAGTCTTTGAGGAACAACACCTCCGTATTTGGTGGTGTCCTATACACACTAACCAAAATTTAAATTTTTAGTAATAAAAAATAAGAGTCAGTTGACCCCACAGCTTGCCTACTGTATCCGCCCCTACCAGGCTACCACCCTCCTTCCTTTGGTCTCAATTTTGTTTTTATGACTGGTGAGTATGGGCACAAGGCTGGGCCCGGCCATCATTGGGCCTCTAGTGGATCAAATAATAAGGGCCTTGAAAGGAATAGTTCGCCTTTCTAAAAAAAGCAAGTAATAGTTCAATGATTAACTCAACTTTCTCACGAGAAGAAAGTATTTGGTTAGAACTTTTTATATTATTTTTACAACTCGGATGGTTTTATCATGATTCTGAATGACTTTGCCATAATTCCTGTATTTGTCATGATTAAGAGTGTTTTAGGTATTATTTAAATTTTAGGATGTCGACTTAAGTATTCAAACCTAGTAAGATGAACACCTAAATAAGTCTACGAAACAAGATGGCTATTTAATTTCTTCTCTTGAGAAAGTTGAGTTAATCATTGAACTATTACTTTCAAGGCCCCAACTATATAGTAAAGAATTTTATGACATTAAACTCACTTTTTTTATGTTAGTTTTACGTCCTGAATTTCTTCATCTATATAGTAAAGAATTTTAGAACTTTAAACTAACTTAAAAAGTTAGTTTTACATCTTGAATTTTTTTTCTATATAGGTAAAGAAATTCAAGAGTTTTACATCCCGGATGATTTTGTCATGATTGCCGTTGCACGGACCAAATTAAATAAGGAATATTGACTTTGTCAAACTCCCTTATTTAATATGATCTGCCCAATGACTCTATTATAATGTATAAAAAATTATTAAGAGCTAAATGGGTATTATTTAAATTTCAGGATGAAAACATAAGTTTTCAAACCTACAAGGATTAGGACTCAAGTATCAATGTAGGATAGGACCCCTATTTAAGTTTCCCTTACAAATCTCGAAAATCATCTAAGATTAATCTTCCATTTTGTTATGCAGTAGATGTGAAATCCCACATTATCTAGATACATAAAGGTTATAAGATAAAGTCCACTGGTTACTATTAATTTTAGCTATAATTTTTGAGACACGTGATTTGACTCGTTAACTAGGCTTGGCAATCGGACCGCCCCCTTCGGGGTGGGGTGGGTTTTTCATCACATTTTCGGGTACAAGTTAGGGTAAAAATTTTGAAATCCGACTGGATTCGGGTAGGATTCAGGATGATAATATCTTACCCTTAAATTCACCCCGATATTACGTGAAGAAAGTCTAAAGTCATTTTTTGATTACATTAAACATCCTTTTCACGGGGCATGAGAAAGATTCCCAGCTGCTCAAGCGTAATTTTGACTTTTGGGTGAACTCTTCCATTTGAGAGGAAGGCAAGCATCCATAGGTCCAAATTAATCTAATCCAATGTCTACGAGTGGAAAGGATTAGTGGAAAGCATGCTAGCTAGCTAGCTTCCCAACTAGATTCTCGAAATGATTGCTTGATTTTCTTTTGCTTAGATTCTCGAAATTATTGCTCGGTACAAGCCAGTGGATAGAACTTGTACTTGGAAATTCTTGTACTAAATAGATTGGTCAATCTTCTAGTAGTATTTTTGGAGGACCAATGCCTATCCACTAAAATGGGGGAGAGCTTTAAGGGGTGGGGTAGTTACCGGAGCAGAGAATAATCCTCCAAAATATATAGCGAAATCCGAAAGTCTAAGCATACCGACCGGGGGACTCCGACTGAAATTCCGACGCCGCGTCAGGTCCAAAAAATGAAATGTTTGGATCGGCTACCTACACACATTGGATGTCGTTGATTCTCGTGTGGACCCACTCAGTTTTTTTTTTAAGAAATTTTGGTCGGCTCCGATCAGCCGTCCGGTGGTGGCCGGAGTGGGCCCAGCGCGGCGTCGAGATTTCGGTTGGGAGTCCTCGATCGGGAACTGTAGCCTTACTCTAGGGAAATATTGGAGGATGGTTGAATGTGTGTCCATGTTCTTGAATGAGACGGTAAGCTACTATTAAAACTTTTTGTTTGATTTGTCCCTGCGCGCGTTTACTGTACTTAAAATAAGCAAAAAACCCATCTAGATAGCAACCTGGTACCTGAAAAGATAATTCTTTAATTCCTCTTTCTTTCTTCTTAAGTCATGAATCTTGAAAGTTGAACATATTGGTGCGGGTTAGAGGTTTAAATCCCAAAATCCTTTTTTTTTTTTAGACTTATTTGTTTTGGTTCCAAGTGAACAAAAATAAAGGAGAGAAAGTTGGAAATGAGAACGTGATACTCATAAAAGGAATGCTCATCCACCAAGAAGGAAAGATGATTCCTAAGAGCAAGTACACCAAAGGAGGTAAAATAGCATTTTTGGTATTTTACCTAAGCAAAATCCCAAAATGTACGCTGCAGCAGCTTAGCAAAAGCCACTTTTGAGGTTAGCTAGACTAAATTCGGCTACAGTTCTTCGGCAAACTTACCTAACAACTGTTCACCATCTACACATATAATATTATTTTCTCTCTCTCTCTTTCTCTCTCTCTCTCTCTCTCTCTCGCAACAGTGAGCCCTCTCCCAAACCAGAGTTTTTCAAAGGGCTCGATGCTAGTGGCATCGATTTACTCTTTGAAGATGATTCGGTCGCTGGCCTCCGTGAGGATGGCCGGTCAATTGATGTTCCCCTGATGAAACATTCCATCAAAATCAAAGGGTAAGTGCATCCCTTTATTTAACAAGAACACACAAACCCACAAGTTATCTGCCCCTCAAGCTCTGAAAATCCAAAAATAAGTTCAAGAGAAAACGGTTTGGGATATGGCTCATTCTCTCTATCTCAAGAGGTAACCATTAAAATCAAGATCAAGGAAACAGTTTCCATCAAAATCAAGGAGACGACGGTTTGTTTTTCTCGCAATCCCAACAGGTAACCATCCACATTTGATCTCGGCGGCGGCGGCACACCAACGCCGCTCTGGTACTCTGATGTGTTGTTCAAACGGGGAAGAAGAACAAAAGTAAAAAGAAAAAGAAAAAGATAATGAAAAAAGTAATATTGTAATAAAGATTAGGTAAAATAGATAGTATTGATGTAGTATTGAAAGAGATGTGGATAGCAAAAAGGAAAAATATGCACTGTTGACTTGCAATTTTGGCTCAAATTTTACCTAATCTGGTGTACTTGCTCTAAGAACACTGCTATGGTTCACTTTGCATAAAGTAAAAGGTTGATGGAAGGCTCAAAGAGTCAAAGAAAGAAATAGTGGGATAACCTTTGCATATTTCTCCCACCACTTCATTAGTATTAAAATATGATTGATTAATGGCTGTAAAGCAAAAGAGTGAATTGGATCCAACAATAATTGCCTCTGCATTATTTAAGTGGATAAAGTATTACTCCAAGAGGTTAATCTAAAGTAAGTGAGACTCAACTAGTAAAAGAGGGAGGGATCCAACATAAAATTAAAGTAGTAATTACAGCTAACCAAGCCCACTAGGATTTGAATTCTTTATGCTCGAAGTAACAATTTCTTGGGATGATCTCTGTGACTACTTTTAAGTGGGTTACTTTTATAATACTTTTGTTTTTAAAATTAGAAGTCTCATAACCTCGCGCAATGTGCAAAGTGTAAAAAATATACGTGTAAAGGATAGAGTTATTGGCTAATTAATGGACAATAAATAAATGACTTGGGATAGTATAAAGGTAAAAGAAGAAAAATAAGTAAGATGAAATAAGCGGCGGCTAATTTAAACCTAGATTTTAAACGTTGGAATGTAATAGACACGATTTGTATATTGAGGATCTAATTAACATTTCGCTATACTTAAGGGACCATTCGGGGAAAAAGCCAGGGATGAATCAATCAATCAAAATTCGATTAATTTATTGATAGCAGTGAAATTAGCCCTTTTTAATTTGTATCATCACCCACTAATCTCTCTCTCTCTCTCTCTCCCTCTCTCCCTCCATAATCTAAGACAACTGTCTCTCTCCTCTCTTCCTGGAATATTTGTCTCTGGCTCTTGCCCATTTCCTGCGTGGCTTTCTCTCTCTTTACGGAATAATCTAGTACACTCTACAAATCTCCCACATCATAAAACCCAGATTCGAGAGAGAGAGTGAGAGAGAGAAAGAGCAGTGTATATATTGGCGTATATACGCCGAGAGCGAGAAAGAGCGACAGATTGGTAGATTTTCTCTCCTCTCTCCCTACCTGGAGATAAAACAGAGCCAATTGGACAAGAAATGGTGATAGCGGGAGAGGAGTTGAAAGAGTGAAGCTTTGGGCCTTGGTCTGTTGTTTTTTCGCTGAAATCGATGATTTATCGTTTGGAAATGGGAATCTGTTTCTTGGTTTTGGAGTAGACGTACTACCGAGGAGTATTCGATCAGTCAGAGAGGTTCTCTCAAGAGCAATAAAGAATTGTAGCGAAGCCTTAATAATAATAAAATGATGTCGACGGGAATCAACTTGGTGATGACGGTGATTGGGTTTACGGTGAGTACGATGTTCATCGTGTTCGTGTGCACCAGGCTCATTTGGGCTCGCATTCTAGTCAGTGCTTCCAGACGCTCCTTATCGGTTTCTCCTAGATCTGATCTTACTTTAGTAAGCTCTCTCCTTCATGTCCTGATTTATCACTACTTGATTACCACTGTTTTCCTGAATTACTTTCTGGGTTTGTTTGCTTGGAGGAAGTAATAGTGAAGGCGTATAGAATTTTTGATGACCGGATGTCCTCACGGCACCTCGAATAATTCTAGGTAACAACCGGACAAACCATCTGGTGACCCCAAGGTTGGAATGGTTGCCCTTCGTGGGATTCAAACGTGCGACCTCAGGGAGGTCCAACACTTATTTGTCTTCTCATTTACACTTGGCCGAACCCCATTTTGGGTTAAGGCATGTATAATCTCACCTGATTATTCAGTTGTGTGATCGGTTTGATAATGGCATAGGGCATTGTACAATCCATATTTTATGGGATTATATATTCCGATGCATGTTTAATCCGGGTGGTAAGTATATTAACCAAACACCCGATAGTCGGTCTCTTCAATCTATAGTCCAATCTGAAGCTCATATCCCGTTTCCCGGATAGGCCCTATGTGTATTTTTTTTTTCTCTTAATCTTTGTTCATTTTTGTTTTTGTAATTATACATAATTGGAGTGTTGGTTAGTGATTGCATCTGATATATGTTGTGTGTCTTTCAGGCCTAGCTGTTCTGGAAACCTCTATTTTTGTTATGCTTTGAAAAATTTTCTTTTATTTTGCAAAGTAGTTGGTAGAGAACATAAGTTTTGAACTTTTAAACCTGGTCTTCTTATGCTTTGTCTTCCCTTATTCTTGTTGTTTCCATTTAGTTTCTTTTATTTTTCCGTAGTTTCGTATAATTTTCCATTTAGTTCCTAGTTTTGGTAACAGGATTTTATTTTTCAGATAGAAAAATACTCCGTATAAGGTTTCCTCTCTACCTGATTTTGTATCTCAAACATAATCTCTTAAACAGCTTTCAATGGCTTTTCAATTTTCTTGCCAAAGTAAAATTTTAGCAAGAGTTCCAAAATGGTGTTGGAATAAGCAGATTTTGTGTCTTACTTGGTACTTTCACTTTGGGAGTTGCATTTTACTTAATGGTATAGTATTACTAGTGGAAGTGAAGTTATGAGTGGTGTGTTTATTTTGAAGTAGTGGAAGAGTGGGAGGTCTGTTAGTGGAGGAGTCCTTGTTGTTTATGCAAGTGGAGATCATGGGTGTAGTGCATGTTACCTAGGGGTGATGAGTTACATTTTTTTGATCCCTAAAGATACCCATGTAACCTAGAATTTTAAAGTATAAGAAGAAAATATTCCAACTATACTTGTCTTTTTCTGAATTTGTGAGTGTGTGAAATAGATAATAAGCTCTTGCCTCAAATAAAACATGCTCCCTAATGCTTTGAGAAATCTGTTGCCAAAATCTGGACCAAGACATGGCAAAGGCATTCTTTGGCATATAGCCGGACTCGTGATTGAAATCTTTAGGAGACGGTTCAAACATTGTAATAGTGTGATTGGTCAAGGTTCAAGATGGCTTTGGCACAATTCAGCAAGTTGCGACTGTCACGGCTCACAAGTAATTTTGAGGCTGACTTTCGAAAAATGGTTAAAATCTCTGGAGATCTGTTTATTGGTCTATTTTCTTAGGTTCCATTTGAAAGCCTGGAAAAAAAACCGTTTACTGTAGTCTTTTTGCTTTACTGAGAATTTTCAAAATTGTCTTTCATTTTCGATTGAACTGGTTTGTTGTCGCTGTTTTTATCTGAATGTGACATCAGTTTGTCTTAACATTTTGCTGTTGCATTAGACAAACTGTCCTCTTTCCTTTACCATCTATAGCAGTTTTGCTGATTTTTTGTGGTCTAACTCAAGTGATTGTTTACTTTTCTGGCAGTTGGAACGGGGTTTACATGGCCTTGAGCCTCTTGTCATAGCCAACTTTCCTATGCAGAAGTACAATGATACATATTTTTATTCTTCAGAAGATGCTCAGTAAGCTTGTCTTCTCATATTTCTTTTTAACTTTCCTATGCGAATATCTTATTTTTCTGATCATTTTATCTTAAATGATCATAATGGATTTTTGGTTCTAAGGCCCTTCAATGAGCACTCTAAGAGAGCCCTGAAACTAAATAAGGAATTTTCGGGTGCTCATTAGAAGGTCTTAGAGCCAAAAATTCATTACGACATCTAGGATAAAATGATTAAAAAAATAAGATCTTCGCACCCGTTCAACCGGATTGAAAATTGGAGCTATTAATTTTTTAATCATATTTTTCTGTTAATTTCATTAACGGTGTTAACGATTTTACCAATTTGAAACGTAAAACAAACTACATGAACGAAATTGAGACAATTGAAACTAGAGGAACGAAATTGAGACAACCCTAAAACTAGGGGGACCACTACGAAAATTTGCCCTATATTATATCCTGGTCATTACTAGGTGATGCAGAGAGTGGTGTGATGAACTAAATGTTCTGTAATTTTCACATTCGATGTCTTTAAGGAATCTGATGATGGTGGACTAGGGACATAGACTTGTGGGAACCTGTTAAAACATGCATGGCCCTTATCTCCACTATGTTGTTGGTATGGATGCATGCCCGGGCCAATCGAATATTGTGTTTTCTAGTTCTGTCGAGTTGTTGCAAGAATATTGCATAATACGAATAATTTACTTGCCTTTACCTTCTGAAAAACATCAAATAGACAGTATATTGTCATCAACTATGAACAATTTGAACATGCATTTTCCCATAAAAAGAAAAAAAAAGACAAACAGAGCAATCTTGTTCACTGCCCTTGGCTCCCGATTACAATAGGGTCTGGGAAAGGTATTATGCAGGCAGTCTGACCCTTAGTCACACGATTCGTGGTATCAGGCCGACGAACCACAAGCTGGTTCGCGGATTGGCGGTTCCTGTCAAAGTTCTTCAAAAATTCGCGTATGACTTCTTCTCTATTCTCGAACTTGTAAATGGTCCAGACGAATTAACCACAGGGAACCAATAAGTAAGTGACACATGCTATGCACTAGCTTTGCAAAACCCAATAGCACTTCAAAGGCATGCAATCCACTGCTTCACGTCCCATCAACCTTTGTATTTGGCTGGACAAAATCATTCCCAAGCCAATCTCTATCCATTTTATTATTCGTCCTTGGAATACTAGACACACCAAAACCATAGGCATTAGTCATTACCCACAAGTGGATAATCATCAAAGGTGTTCATTACTTCTTGTCATTTTTTTCGCTTTAAAAGTCATCGTTATTGTCCAAGAGAAAGAGTATGACTGCAAATCTTGGAGAAATCAAGCTGTCAATTTGAGGTATGACAGAGAAAATAATCAAGGGGATAAAAAACGTGGTGAAAAATAAAATTGCCAAGCCAAAAATTTAAAACTATTGTATATAGAATTACGTTGAGTTAAGAAGTACGATATTGTATCGAATATCATATCCGTTTATTTTTGGTGTATAGTTTTATATTGACAAGTTGTGTTGGTGTGTAGTCTGATGACCTTTTGTTATGGCACTTTATCATGTAGGATCTATTATCTTTCCTCCAAATAATATCTCGATATACCCCATATGATTTGACTTGGACAAATTCTTCATTCAATGACGACTGTGAGACTTGGACTCTCAGGGGGCAGCTATTCTGTAAATAGTATTGGCTTTACCTCTTTCCCAGTCTTATGTTCATGCACATGTCATATAAATGAGTGATTATTCAGTGCCCCAAGGAATTGTCACTTGGTGCCGTAGTCCTCTCTCAACACAACACTTTGTGGTGGGCACCGCACAAATATGTGGTGGAGAGATGAGTTGGGGCACCACATGCCAATGCCTCAGGACAATGACCCACAATCCACACAAATATTTTTTGTTCTTTCTGCTGCGAATCTTTTCCTGTTGGAAGGAATGATGTTTCTCTCGACTCTTCTTTGATTCCCTTGTAAAAATTTCTGCACAAAGGGCTTGGTGTATGAAAGTCTTCTGGCCATCCTTTACAGAATATTTGAACCTGTTGGTGAAGATTAGGACAAATTCCCTCATTGCCCCTCTGGAAGATGTACACTTTTTGCTTCTTTAGCGTAGGAAGTTTCTCTCCAATTAGATTCATTTAGAAGTTTGAGGTCCTTGGAAAAAGTTGCTTCTCTCTTTTGCATGCCAGCTACGGACAGCCCTTCTCTTGACACTATCTGATTGCACACGATGCGTTCCTTTTTTTGAAGCTTCCTTGTGAGTACGTCTAGAGATGTATGTCATACTTTTACCTTCTCTTTTTTGAGGTAAGTAATGTATATCATTCTTTGCAGAGGTCCTCTAAATTGAGTTGAACTCGAAAGTTTAAAAAGTATAGATGTTTCTTATCTGCCCGTGGCCATATTATTTGTCGAATCGTGTCTTCACTGTCTAGTATGATATAGTTATCTGATTTCCATGGTATGCAGTCTCGGTATTTGACAGACATAGGACCCGATTTTCTCATCAATGATATTACTAATCTGTCTAATGTTGCTCTATTTGTGCTCTAACGAAAAATCTTAATTAGTTTTTTTTCCCCTGTCAGATGCACGGTTTGCCTTGCTGAATATCGCAAGGAAGACATACTGCGTGTCCTTCCTTACTGCGGCCACTCCTTCCACGCGACATGCATAGACAAATGGCTGCAGCAGCACTCAACATGCCCCGTGTGTAGAATTTCACTTCGTGAGTTACCTGAGAAGAAGCAAATGCAACCAATGTTCAGCTCGGCTGTCAGATTCCAATGTGACACTGTATCCCTCGACGCGAATTCGTGTCACTGTTTGTCGACAGGCCAGAGGGTTGGACCCATCCAGGAGAGAGGAGGGGTAGCGGCTGGAGAGACCGTCTCCATCTTGATTGAGGGTAGCCGAACCGTAAAAGATTCGGGAAACAAACATGTGGAGAGCCCATCTGATACTTAAAATCATAATTGTTCCAGTTCCTGGAATCCGAGCTTCAAGATGTGGAATTGGGAAATGGGTGAATCCGAAAACTTGGAACTGAACTCGCCCAGATTTTGTGCCTGAAGTTGATTCTTTTTTCCTTGTGGCCCGTTGTACATATTAACATACCGATTTATTTTCCTCCTTTTCCCTTCTTTTTTTTTTTCACATTTTCCCTCCCTATCACTCTTTTCCTATGTTAGAGAGCTGGTTTTTAAGCAGTTTTGCTAGTTCAGTTGTAAAACCTGGGCAGATGTTTTTATTCTTCATTGCTTGTTAGCGCTCTCTCTCTCTCTCTGACACACACACACACAGAGGGAGGAGGAATTTTTCAGTGCCGAGCGGGTATTGCCGACGTGGCACCCGCTCGGCGCACCCGAGCCGTCCGATGCATTTTTGGACGGCTTGGATTAAAACACACTCTCTCCTCTCATCCTAACACTTTCTCTCCCCTCTTCTCTCTTCAAATCTGAGCCGTCCATACACGTAATGGACGGCTCGGATGGCCGAGCGGGCACCACGTGGTATCCGCTCGGCACTGAAAATTTTTTCGAGAGGCAGGGAGACATGCTTCCACACATAGTAGCTACATTTGGCTTACAAAAGAGGATGCGAGGTATGAATTTGTGATCAGACCATCATTTGGGGCACAAAAACCATCTTTTGTCGGTAAATTATGAAGGGGGCACAAAATTGGATCTTTGTATCTCCTTAGAATGAACTTTTAAAACACCTTTGTAATTCGGTGTAGGTTCAAAAGCACGGTCTGTATTCTACATATATGAAGAAAAATGACACTACTTGTTCTTCTAAATAAGCCATTGGCTTTCCGCCAAAAATGAGCCAAACAAACCCACAAAAAAAACAAAAATAAGCCAATAAGCCAATTGTTTCATCTTTATTAAAAAAAAATTGGATTTCGGTCAAAAAAATTTACTTTTTAGATTCCTCTTGTCGTGAGGATGCAATAATCCCCAAAAAATTGACAATAAGCCAAGTGATGCGAAAAAATTTTGAATAAGGACAAAAAATAAGCCAAAGTGGCTTATTTGTCCGAACACAATATAGATTAAGTTCGTGTAGTTTTTTCCTCTTTTGTTATACATCAGTGGGGGTGGGGGTTAACAGGGAATTAATAAGTCAGGGTTCATGTATGTAACACATAGTGATTTGTTGTAAGAAAAGAAAATTTCGTTTAGAAAAGATTCATCTCACTTATAAATGCAAGAAATAAGCAATGCCAACACAAAGACCAAAAAACACTATATTGATCTACTCTTATCTTTTTATTATCAAATGAAATTACTCCATCGTCCTCTTTTTTTGTTCCTTTAGGAAATTCCAACTATATAAGAAAACATAATTACTGCATGTCTAATCATTATATTTTTCCATTCTGCCTTTAAGAAATAGTCCTTCAACTTGCAATGAGAATGAATTTAAGTTGGTTGTGGATCTAGCTCAAATTGGTTGCAGATCTTGCTCCATCCACTTTCACTAGTGTGACTGATGGGTTTGACGCGTCTTTTCTTTATTTTTGTTTTATTTTTTTGTTGTAGTATTTTGTTTCATTATTTTTGTTGTATTTTATTTTCACATTTATATAACTTGGTTGATCTTGTGCGTAAAAATTTTTAAAAAAAAACACTATTAAATTTTTTAAAAAAACAGTATTGATCTATTCTTATCGTATATCAGTACCAAAAGAACCTAGTACTACTACTTTATTCTTTTCTTTTCTGTTTTGACTACCATGACTTGGGGGGTGCTTATTCATTTCCTCAAACTACGAGGGCCACATAATTTTCCCCTCTCCAATCCCATTCTCCGGGAAAATAATCAAAATATGTTAGGGCTCCCAACCCCTATCGCCTTCTTCCCATCAACCCTAATTTCAATCCCATCACTATCCAATTCCAATTCCAACCCTAACCCATTTCTCCCCGTCACTCCCACCCCCGAACCCCCTTATCCAACTCTCAAATTCCAACCTCGAACAAACCCTAGAAAACCCAGAAAATTTCAAATCTTTGCAGAAAATGGCAATGGACCGAGCAGGGATCCGGAGGAGGAGAGAGAAGGAGGGTTCAAGAAGGAGAAGGAGGACGTGAAGAGCAATGGACGGCCGACGTTCAATCTGAGGTGGGCTGATCTGCTGCTTGATCCAGACCCTAATAACATCTTGGCCGTCGGATTGACGGGCCTCCTTGCGTGGGCCAGTGCACAAGTTCTGTGGCAGCTCTTCTTCATATCTTTGGCGATAATTGTTGCTGCTCTCAAGTATTCTTTCATTGCTGCTCTTCTCATTTTCATCCTCATTACCCTCCTTTGAAACCCCACCCCCCCCCCCTCTCTGAAGTACAAGACTTGTTCTTCATTATGTATATTATATATACGTATGTATAGGTGTCATAGGGATACAATGAGATGGTGATTAGAGGGTGATTTGCTCATTGGGTTTTTCTGATTTTTGAATCTCGGTTGATTGATGCTTTGTGAGGACGCAGATAAGCACTATGTTATTGGGGGAGCTGATTCAAATTCAGAGCATGAACTTATTAACACAATTGGAAGTTCATACTTTTGGGTGATTATATATAACAATTGGACAACGTCAATTTCCAGTTCAAAAAAGCAAAATAACAATGTTAATTTGGTTCTACCATTGATCATCTGCTGTTATTTTGTACTGTCATCGTTAAAAAGACTGTGAAAATCATTCCCTTTTTGCTTTTGTTTTTTCATGGAGAAGTAAACACAGTTGAATTTCAGTGTTGAGAACCAAATAGAAAGGTTTTTTCATTTAGTAATTGATTTCCACACCTTTTTTTTTAAAAAAAAAAGGATGCACTCCCTTTTCTATCTTCTTGCAATGTCAATTTAGAAGTGTGAAAAAATATACAAATGAAAGATTGCTATTGTAAATTAACGTATAGAATTATAGAAGAGGATGATGCTATGGTGTCTCCGGTCATTTTGGGGATACCGTAATTTTTGGCATAACTTTACCATTATTAGCATAACTAAATCCATTATAAGCATAACAAAACCCAAATAAGGCATAACCAAGAAATATCCAAAAAAACCAATCAAAGCGTAACCAAACCCAACTAAGGCATAACAAATAAGTTATGCCTTGCTATGATTTTGGTTATGTCTTGTTATAGTTCTGTTATGCTTGTAATGAGTTTTGATTATGATCATAATGGTTTTGTTATGCCAAAAGTTACGGTGTCCCCAAAATGACCGGGGACACCGAAGTCATTCCCTATAGAATAACAAAAAAAAGTACGAAAATCTCTGCCCTTTCTTTTTTGATCTAGATAATAGAAAGGGGAACCTTTACGGATGGGAATGACTTCGGTGTCCCCGGTCATTTTGGGGACACCGTAATTTTTGGCATAACAAAACCATTATAAGCATAACCAAATTCTTTACAAACATAACCAAAACCATTATAAGCATAACCAAAACCATAACAAGGCATAATTT
Source organism: Rhododendron kiyosumense (assembly GCA_019656275.1). Lineage (NCBI taxonomy): Eukaryota > Viridiplantae > Streptophyta > Magnoliopsida > Ericales > Ericaceae > Rhododendron > Rhododendron kiyosumense. The sequence goes on from BPLS01026724.1 coordinate 61,944, forward strand.
GATTGGTTATGCCTTGGTTAATTTTTGGTTATACTTTGATTGGTTTTTGGTTATACCTTGATTATGCCATGTTATGGTTCTATTAGACTTGTAATGATTTTGGTTATGCTTGTAATGGTTTTGTTATGCCAAAAATTACGGTGTCCCCAATATGACCGGGGACACCATAGCATCATCCTTACCGGATAGGTGGATAACAGTGCAATTTTGTTCACCCTCCTTAAAAGAGAGTGAACATTAACTTCTCTTATTAATTGAAATGGTGTAGGTTTCATCCGTGCAATACACTTTTTAATAAGCATGACATTATTTACTGATGGGATCCACACACTTTGTGGTGGATCCATACCATTTCAACCAATAAGAATGTAATGTTCACCCTCTTAAATGGAGGGTGAGGGTACGGTAGTGTGCTAATGCACTACATTGTCCCATGATTAGCAGAACAATTGAAGTCAGTTTAGCAGTTCAGCTGTACAGAACGGTTTTTTTCCTCTCTGCTTAACCATGCAATCTACAGAGAGGGTTGAAGCAATAAGGTTTTGAAGGGCCAAAGGACTAACAAAAGAAACAATTTAATTTCTCTTTATATTTATGAGTTTGCTAGGATAAAACTTGAATTCAGTAGCTGTACTTCAAAACCCTGGTCTGTTTTGGTTTCACGTTCCAGTTTTTCGGGTTATATCCTTAAAGCTAAAGGAAACTCTAGTTAAGCTGAAATAAACTATGATTACGCTATAAGCTAGGTCTTTCTTCAAAATTGGTAATAAAGACTTGGGTGGTTTGAGACGGCCACGGTATATAACCAGACGATCTCAGGTCACAACCGAGAAATTTGTTGCAGCAAAAGTAGGATCTAGCAAACACAGTAATGCAACTGGTGGAGTTGAGTTTATATCTGCTGTAGAGCTGTTTTAGTACAGTGACCATACTTATCAGCCATTCTCACATCATGCTTATGCAATGAAAGCTAATGCTACACTAATGAAAATGAATGCAATACCCAAATCATTTTATGCAGTTCACAATTTCAATCTGAACTCTTGGATATTGGGTTCTTATACATTCTTACCCGGGATTTTTTCCGAACAACAAAGATTCAAAAGTAGAAAAGAAAATCTCCCTTACGACAGTAAACAGCACATAAACTCACAAAATTTCTGTCACTTGCTCTTTTGTCAACTGACCACGAACGTTTGAAAAAAAAACATGGAGTCATCTTTAGAGTTCATCCTTCGACCATGGAAATAGAGTGACAGAGATTTCTTACAGCATCAGGCACTGCTTGCCCACATCTTTCAAGGATTTCAATCAGTTGTTCGATGAGTGTTGCATTCTCAGTTGTTAAAAAGCTATGCAACGCACCACTGACTGTGTGGCGGGCCATCCTCGTCAGGATCTGGACATAATCATCAATCGAGTGCACGAAATCTGAAATTATTACTAGTTCAAATCTCCCAAAATCACTTGTATTGATATGTTCCACCTTGGATATAAGTACTGCAGGCCTTCTTTTTCTGCCAAAGTTGAAGACATGAATGAATGACCATTTCGGGTCTTGTTGTGGGGAAAAAATACAGTAGACTTACAAAAAAAAATACAGCAGAACATCAGACATGGAAAACCAAGCATACTGAACTAAAACAAAATTTGAACTACAGCCATGATCTATGAGGTAATCCCTCTTGTCATCTCACAACCCCTAAAGAAAATTAGCGTGGAAGTCCCTAGAAAAAGAAACCATGGTAAAACAGCAAAGTTAATAACTGGACCAGATGGAAAAACATGGGAGATACCACCACGGCTCTCTGGCAACGACTGACCATTACTTATAACGATGGTTCCATTGCCCCATTTCAAGTAGTTGCATAAAGCTAGAGATTTCAAGATTAAAATACTTGTCAGAAATGAAAAGATTGAAACAATGACCATAGACAACTTAAATTGTCAACAACTAATAAAAAATTAAATAAAATTTCAACAAGTCCAATAATTCAGTAAAATACAAAGGCCCTATTTATTTCACTATACTAATATTCATAATCCTATTGGACTAATAGTGAGCGGATTAACAATATGATGTCTGACGGGCATTTAATCCCAAACACAGGATATGTGGTCCCCTTGGATCTATAGTCTAATGACTTTAATACAATGCTTTTTTTTAAGAAAAAGTGCAGGCTAATCTGATGCTTTAATCCGTACAAACAAAAAAGGCTGAATGGTATAGCAAATGCTATTTGGTAGGTTGGATGGGATGGAAGAAACTCAATGCTTGTATTAATGTAGAAGAGTGAATGCAACCTGTTATCTAGGCTTTCAGGTGCCAAGACTAATTAAACAAGAGCTGTGGTTTTAATTGAGCAATGGCTTATCAATAGAATCGGCTTCCTATTCAAAATGTATGATAGTGTAAGGCCAATAAGTCACAATCTTACCTGTTCTTAATTTCTGAACCAGGAGCTGAGTTTACTGCAACAGAGTAACCCTTAGACTCGATGGCAGTAACTAAAGGATTAAAATTGCTGTCATTCCCAACTACAAATAGCACCTTAGAAAGCTGCAGATTAGGTTGATCACCACAAGCTTGATCCAAAACTTGAATACCCTGCACAAGTTAATTGTCAATTTACGGAAATAAAAATCACTCTGAAGACTCAAAAGGAAAGGGAGAAAAATAACTTGCAACATATTAGAAAGCCAGAGTCACAACCAGTATACAGATCATTGGTCTATTACATTACTTGACATTGGAGAATGGAGATAAGGCCTTGGCATGAAGAATAACTGAAACAACCATATTTGCTACAGATCTTTAGAGTACTGCTAAGGTAGGTCAAGAAGCTAACAGTTGAAGTTCAAAGTTAGAACTGACAGCTTAGATACCTTCAATATCTTTTCTTCTTCTGACGCACAAACGTGTATGGATTGGAGAATGCATGCACCTTGACTACTAATAGAATTATTCAATGACAATCTGCGAATTGATCCACAAAGAAGGTTTTGCACAAGAGGTATCGATGCATGACTCAAGCAATCACTGAAAACCACCGTGTGGGGATTGGTAGATATATGTTGCCTTATGGATTTAATAACATCGCTGTGACCACCTTTAATAAGTGTCTCCAGTCCATCAACAACCTACGAAGTGCCAAAAACAAAATAGATCAGAAAGAGACGATAAAGCTTACATGACAATAAACAACTTACCAAACCAAAGCCCTTTTCGTATATGACTGAAAATAATATTACCAACCAAAAGCACTTTATTGGGTAATTCTTATTCGATGAACCATCCTTCACCAAGCAAAGTAGGTTCACACCAGAAAATATTTCCAATTTCCAGCAAACTCGATAATCTAGCAACGTAAGGTCATAACCAAAAAGCAATGGGCAAGAAATATCAGAAAAACAACGCCCAGAAGGCAGTCAAGGAACTTCTTTCAACAGCATCTCAACTAGAAAGATCCTGTTGAATTGTTATATAAGTGCAAGCATGTGTTGACTCCTATATTAGAAGTCTGCTGCTTGGGTATAGAAATTGGTGGAATGAAGCAAAAGACATCATTGCAACTTGCAAGCGCAAGTGAATGATTTTTGTCGTCGTCGTTTACGGTATCAAAGCAAACCAGTATACACGGTAGGGTGAATAATGGGAAATGAAGGGCAAAGTTGCTTAAACGTGGGTTGACTACGAGCTTGTCAGGGTTTATGGACTCAACCATGGGGCAAGCAAGAGGAGATTGTAATGACCTCTGTTTGAGTTGTACTTCGAAGTCCGACATTAAGATTTTGGGCAAGCCGCATCCAAAAAAAAAGATTTTGGGCAAGAAGTGAAAGCAATGAACACAAAGGACAACCTTACTATGACTTCCTTTGCTAGCCCTTTTGAAATGGATTCACGTGGTTGCTACTAAACATTAACCTAACACTTGGTTTCATTAACTTTAAATTTCTTCATTTTGGCATCTAGAGAACACATCTGTATTTCTTTCTTGTAGTATTGGGAACCAATGTGCTAAAGAAGGGGGAAGGAGGTGGGTGTCAAATTCTTACCAGTAACGATACCCCAGAGATATCAATGGCCTTCAAAGAAACAAGCTCCAGCAGTCTCTCAGGTGTAGATACAAGGAACTCTGGCTCAATACTCTTTAGGCTGTGGGTGAAAATACAGCCTTCAATGAGAGAAGAGAGTGGAGAGATGAAAAGATAACTCATTCCAAAATTTCAAGAATTAGATAGAATGCATCATGCATCTTCCATGCACAGCCTGAACATTGATATACAAATGAGCTAGGGAAGCAAGAACAAGTCAGAACAGACATGTGCATTTCAATTCAACAAGCATGACTTCCAGACTTGTAGTCAAACGAGTAAAACGTGGGTGTGAACCCTTCTTGCAAGGCAAGATATCTGCTTTTGGTTGTCAAACTCTTGACCACTACCCCATCTCATGAACCCTTGATGGGTCTAATATTACTAGAATGAACCTATCCGAAGCAGACTTTAATACATAAACACTCTGACACTGGAACAATTATGCCTGGAATACCAACCATGCTTATATTAGCCACAAAAGTGGATTAAATGAAGGGCCAATTGCAGCAAAACATTATGTTGTTCACAAACCACCAAGTGATGTGGGGGACAGGCAAGGTGCTTATATGGTGACCAATGGGAGAAAGATTATATACTTACCCATGGATCTGATGATCTATGGAGGTACCAGTATGCAGACTCACAGTATGTATTCCATGACCCTTCAAAGATTTGCACACAGTGCGTACCTACACAAAATTAGAAAGCATCCATCACCAAACAAAGCTTATCGGTAACAAGGCTCAGTACACCCCTAGGTCAAAACAATTGACCACAAGAGAAGGGATTCTAGCTTTGGAAGCGCCTTAAACTGTGCCCTTCTGCTTTTAATCTCATAAAAGGTCTAGTTTGCAATAGTCTTCCATTAACCACAGAGAGTTCAAATAAGAAAAAAAGAGCAAGAGGGGATGCCCTTTTTTATATATTTTTTATTTTATAGTTGCAGACATAAGTTCAATAGAGCAAAATTACATTGTCAACCTTCTAAAAACTGCATTGTTCCTTAATTAGCGCAACTTGTTCCATTATCTGATATGCAAATCATTCAACCCAAAAGACAGATTTATGTAGAGATACCTTTAAAAAATTGATTATGTCTCTTCCTCCTAACTGAAAGACATTAAGCAGAGGCAAAAACAAAATTGCCATAGCATTAAAAGATTGCGGAAAAATATGCCATACATCATAAGGAAAGATTAGAAAACTAGAACACCAGAAATTACAAATCTTAATAGCCTTCTCTTGGGATGATACAATGGATAAAAGCAAAGGAACCACGAGCAAAGACATTAACTCTACGCCATAATTGATTGTCCATAGCATGAAAAGACTGCAGCCAAAGATGACTGTATGTAATAAGAACAAAATTAAGAAAACCAGAACAAAATTTACAAACCTTAATGGCGTTCTCTTGGGATGGTACGAGGAATAAAAGAAACGGACCCGTTAGTGATAGACCTTCTTTCTCCTTTCTTGCAATGCTATCAGCAGCAGTTGAAGCTATCCAAGCAATTTGCTCTATCGTAGAACAAGCACCGCTTGTTTCCAATATATCTTTTCCAACTGAATAGCATTTCCAAAACTCAACTCCCCATTTGTCAATAAACAAAGGCTTGTCCTCTTCAGCACTGAAACCATTGTGTCGCGTTGCATTTTGAACTGAATTCAAACACAGAGCTAGAAACTTTGATGGACAACCTGATTGTTCAAAATCTTGCTCTTTTACTGGTTTGACAACATTCTTCTTCCCCATGTTATTTATAGATTTGAGTGACATTGTCGGGTCATCCCACCAATTATTCCCTTTCACCGTTTCCTGCTGTTGATGATGATCTGTGCTTAAATGATTTCTACCGAGAGTTCCTTTCTTTGATGCCACACTATTCCCATTAATAGCCACCATACAATCAGCCTTGGAAGGCACAGGTTTCTTTGTTTCCTTTCCTTTGATGTCCCTTTTTTCATACTTATCATTGAAGGGATTCTCGGGTGTAGGAAGGCTAAAACACATTCCCTGTTGAGAAAGAATAGAAACATTATGAGATATAAATGTGAACACCATGCAGTTTGAAACAGCACAACCATTTCAAGCAGATACTGCAAGAGGATGTTATTTATTTCTTTTATTGTATAACAATAGGAGCTTGTTGAGGATTGAGGATTTGGACTCAAAATTATCCCTACTCCAACATCCACTCATTACCCCTATCTCCAACCACTATTTTCATTTTCATCTATATCTCTCTCGAATCATTACCTTATCTCCCTACCCTAATCATTCCAAATTCAAATCCAAAATCCAAAAACCTTCAACCGAACAAGCCCAAGGTGTTAATAACAGAAAACAAGATTTGAATTCTGTTCTTACTATCTCAACGGAGATTTATCAAAGTCTAGGTTAGACGTGGCTACAATGTTTCCAGGATATCATTAGAAACAAATATCAAGTGAATACATGAGTAATGTAATGGAATATTATCCAAACACGGTAATGAAAAACACAAAACGAAAAACTGAATGAAAAGAACATTTGAAATCAGGTGAGCTGTTTCTCCACAAGAAGTAAACGGTTGGAGTGACAGATACGGTACAAAACCATCCTGTCCCGTGCACACCTAAACTCCATAAATACTCCAAAGCTTTTAATAGGTGTTCTATAAGTTGAACATTGTTCAGTGATATATTTACCAGTACAGAAAATCTGAATCCCAAAGCACCACATGCCAAATCCCAAGAGCTATTGCACCCATACTACATATCTCTGGCCTAAACTGATTCAGGTTCTCGAAAACACCATTCACAAAATACTCCCATCAACTAACTAAACCCAGATTCTCATCCCTCTCATACCATTTTTCCGACAATTGACAGCTCAGCCGAACTTGGAAATCAGTACAATGCGTATCCAAACTACAAGTACTGAACCCTACTGCATCTACCACAGTATTCCACGACAATATTTAGTTCACAGGGTAACAGCTACTAAACCGCAGCACAAAACATCAAAAGTCAACGTCTTTGAAGATGTTATCACAAATATTACAAAGCATATATTTACATATCCAAAGCAACGGTTTTCAAACAAAAGGGAGACCAACAGGATGGACACTCTTGGTCTTACTTTTGAATTTTTTTTTTTCTTTTTGATGAATTGATAAAAAGAGGTCCATTGAAGACTTACTCAGCTTTTAACTGGGGTTCTAAAAGTTGAACACTTCTTAATGATATCATTACCAATATGGCGAATCTGAATCCCAAAGCACCACACACAAAATCCCAAGAACTATTGCACCAGTACTATATATTTCTTGCCTAAACCGATCCCAAGAACTATTGCACCAGTCCTATATATTTCGGCTGCTCAAGAACTTGAAAATCAGTACACTGCGTATCCAAACAAGGCGTAATCTACCCAAACTAGAACCCAGTTCAAATAAACCTCAGAAACTCCAAAAAAGTCGAAATTAAAGAACTTGATAACCAGTACAATGCATATCCAAACAAGGCGTAATGTTCCCAACTGCTTCGTCTCTCGATAACAAACCATATAAACTAAAACCCAGTTCAAATAAACCACAGAAACTCCCAAAGAATCGAACTTTAAGACACCAATCGATCCAAAATCGCGAGTACCTGACAATTTCGACGTTTGCCGGTCAGTCGGCGCTTTTTGGCGGCGATTATGGCGGCGATGCGATTAGACACCGTGGTGGAAACATCGGCTCTCTGCTTCTTTCTGTTTAGTTTGTTCTTCTTTCTCCTCAATGCGTCGTCGCCCTTTGCCATTGTTGTGAGAGGAGAGAGAGAGAGAGAGGAAAGAGAGAGGCTACCTTGGGGGGTTTTTGCGTGGTTTTGGGTGCAGTGGCCTCCTGTGTAGGGTTGATATTTTGACGGAAATGGATGGGCTTTTAGTCATTTGACCTAATGTTTATGCGAAGTGGGGAAGTTAATTTTTCATTCATTCCAACATTACCCCTAAAATTTCTCAGAACCCACCTTTCTCTTCCCAGAAATGATTTGTGCACAGAAAGCTGTGCACAGCAGCCGTTTTCTCCCGCCTCAAGTCGCACAAAGATAATCGGAGCCACTCATTTTGTTCAAAATACGTCGTTTAAGGTCTCTGCAAAAAATGAGCTTCGTTCGATATCGTTAGAGGCATTAACAAAACACCCAAAATCACTTCAAAATTTAGAACATAGCACAGCTCTTCTCTTCCTTTTCTTTCAGAAATGATTCTCACACAGAGAATTTTGCACATACATTTTTTGGGGTTCATATCGAAATCCTACAAAATGATCCAAACTGCTCATCTTTTTTAAAATATTTTTTTGGAGGGTTTCTGTAAAAAATCAGCTCCAACAGATATCGGTAAAGACTTTCTCAGAATTGTAGGGCAAATCATTCTATTTTGCCCTACGAATTCTGAGAACGTGCTTATCGATATGGAGCTGATTTTTTACAGGAACCCTTCAAAAAATATTTTAAAAAAAATAAACGGTTCGGATCATTTTGTGAAATCCCGATATAGGCACAAAAATGTATATGCAAAATATGTGTAGAATTATCTGTGCAAGTAGCACAGTTGCTTTTCTTTAGCCACCATCAAACCTTCCCCCTCCCCCCCAGCTTCAACCTGATTAACCACCACTCCTCCATCTCCAAACTCCCCCCATCCATCTCCATAGTCAGCCTCATCCATTCCGATTCTCAAAAAACGCCGACTGAGTGGTAAACTCGGATTGTTGTCCCCCTAAACCCTAATCAAGAGAGAGAAACCGAAAACCTACACTCTAAAAATGGGGAACCCTAAACCTGCAAATCACCAATTCCATTACGGTTCGATTGCATGAAACTTCCAAACTTATACTATCATTTGTTGAATAGTCGAACACTCGTTTGGCTTTACAGTGTCGGAAACTGAACATATCCCGAAGAGCAATAAACAATAGCACTCCATAAAGAGGCCCCTTTTTATTTTCACACGGTTTCATTGTTACATTTTGCTCATAGAGCCTTGTCATTTTCCGTTAATAGTTGTATTATGCCACTTGTCTTATTAGGCATCCTCAAGAAGTTATTTTCCGTTAATATACTAGAGCTTTCCCTTTACGGCGAAACGCATTTTGAATGTAACTAAAATGAATTACGAAATTATTGACCATCTCCGCTGACGAAGTTATTTTATATGAGAAGATTTTTTCTTAAATTAGGTTCAAACAGAGTTTTTCTGGTGCATGCTCATGTCCGAAGGCACGGATCAAACAATCAGCACATATAAAGTATCAACTTATTCATGTAACACCGAGAGGTCGCTCAGTTTCATATAACACCGACACTTCTAGAGATCATTGTATCTATGTCAGATACTTCGGAGACATGTGACATAACAGGGACACTTCGTAAGACCTTAAATCATACGAAAACAGTATCAACATGTTAATGTTACCACAGCCAATTTTTTTGTTACCACATTAGGGGCGAGAAATACAGATAAAAAAAATTACCAACTATCAAAAACTTATTAATAGCACTCAAACAAACTAAAGAGAGAAGAGAGAAAATAGAGAACACAATTTGATTAACATAATAGAGAGAGATATTTGATGTAAAACGTTCCGTCTCTTACTTCTTTATTGTACAAAAAATACATAAAACGGGCCTAAAATCAAGAGCCAAAGTGGCAGCTCATTCAAACTTGGTGCATGGTTAAAGCTTGGCCATAGTACCAGAATCAGACGATTTTTCCGATGTTCACAAATCGTCTGCCTTTGTGGAACGTCCTTCGACATTAATCATATTGGTTATTCACCTGCATAACTAATACAGTACTATTATCTGTTTTCTGAATTCGCAGGACCGGGGTGGGGTCGGTTTTTTGTGAACCCACTTCAGCTGGGTCTATGTTACGGTGCAGTCATTGCCTTAGCCTAAATCCTTCTGGGAGGGTAGAGCCTCCAGGTCAGTCACAAGGCCTAAAATTTTCCTACATCTTACTGCATTGCACCTATTCTTTTTTATTTCTGTTGCCATTTTGCGAATTACCACCCGATTTTTCCCTTTCTTGCGCGATCTTATTTCTCCTCGCTTGTTTTAGTAGAGGTATTTAACGTAGTGATAAGAGCCGAAATATTAATATTTTGGCCTTCCAATCTACACTTGTTAGTTATTTATATTTGTTACCCGATATTTATTTTGCTTTTATTTTGTTTATAGGTTGATTGAGCTCATTGCCCAAAATATTGGATAAAAAGAAGAGTTTAATGAAGTTTGGGGTTAAAGCGCTGAATACTTCAAAGTTGGATTATTAATTTATTAAGGCATGAAGTTCCAGGGCCTAAATGTAATTAATGCTTCAAAACCCTATTTAAACAAATGAAACTCCACTGCCGAAGGACGAAAAAGAGGCAGTGCTCGACACGGACACAACGCGATGATTTCTCTCCTGATGTCCGACTAAACTCGCTTCTGGGGTGTAGATGAAGCTCGAATTCTGAGTAACCCTTTTATGTTTTGATTCAGGTTTTATTATTCGGATCATGGTTGTATGAACAAGGATTTATTTATAAGATTCTTTCCATCAAATCTTGTGTATGAATTCCTAGGTTTTATGCACGTTCGTACAACGGTTCTTAATTGTTTTGTGATAATTGAGTAAGATGGGTTATGCACCGTAAGACGCGCCGTGCTATTAGACGATCCGTACCATAGAGACGGGTCGTACTAGTAAGACGGTTCGTGCTAGGCGGCGATACCCCATGCTATTTGGTGATTCATAAATATCTTTAGGCGATACCGTTAGGGCCCATGAACCCTAACGATATCCAGATTGATTCGAGTAATTAATCTTTATCATTGCATAAATATTGTTATAATGGGTCGAGTGGATTCGAAACCCTAGATCTTTTCTCTTATAAACTCTCTTTACTTTTAATTGCTTTGCGTTAATTTAGTTTGCATAATTTTAGAAATCAAACAATCAAATTCTTTCCTGAATTAATTTAGAAATTAATTAGAACAACTGCAATTTAGCCTTCGTAATCCCTGAGGACAAAACTCGGAGTACTTACCGCTATCTTTTAGATAGTAGTAATTATTCTGTTTTATTAATTATTTTTGGTACGGAAACGACCCGATCACGTAGTATCTAACCCAGAGGCAAATATTGCATGAAGTGTCTACTACAGGTCGATTGGCAAATGTCCATTCCGTTTAGCCTACATTCCGCTAAGGGTATTTTGGGCTTTTGCATTTTGTCCTTATTCAAATTCTTTTCGCGTTTGTTTGTTTTGCAGCAAACTTTTCACCCGTATTGATTCGTCTCGGCGAGAGGAATCGGAAAAGTAAGATTTTTGTGGTTCGCTTAGATATGGCGGTTTCCTTCTCTTGCAGGTCATTTACCTGTTGTATAATGCAGATGGGAGAATGGAGCTCTCCCAGTTTGTGATCATTTTCGGAGGCCTAATGCTGGTTTTGGCACAAACAAATGCCATCTTTCCGCTCCCTCAGACTCTTCAACCTCTCTTCCTTAATCTCAAGCGTTGCCTACTGTGTTTGTACCACTGCTGGTGCTATACATATTGGTAACAATAGACGGCAACTCGTCCCTTAACAAGCTTTTTCGTGCACTCGACCCTTGTTTCTATCTGCTATCACAAGCTTGAAGATTTTTCTATTTCCAATCGTTCCACGACCTTATCTTTTCACCTTCAAATCTTGCAGGAGATTCCAGAAACGTGCCGCCGAAAGACTATACTGTAACTGGAAACAGTGTTGATCGTCTTTTCAGAATTTTTACTGCTGTTTCGATCATTTCCATCTCATACGGCAACGGAATTGTCCCTGAAATACAGGTTTTCTACTACTACTAGATTATTAGACCTGTCGAGGGGAAAGACCATAACTCCAATGTTTGTTAAAACTTTTGCAGGCAACCATAGCGCCTCCGATCACGGGGAAAATGTTCAAAGGACTTCTGCTGAGTTACGCGGTTGCGATATCAACGTTTTTCAGCGTCGCGATATCGGTGTACTGGGCATTTGGTAATCAGTCTCAGGGTAATATATTCTTCAGAATTTCATAGTTAATGGGCAGCCATTGGTGCCCAAGTGGTTTCTTGCGATGAACAATGTCTTAATGCTGCTGCAACTCATTCCAGGTGCTCTGGTAAGACTTCATAGTCTAGGGCTGACCTTAGCATAATTTTTCGAGTTTCCCATGCTAACTTGGCCACCGAAATAGATCCATCACAAGACTTCACACACACGCAAATTTTGGCAATGGGAATGGGAAAGCAGACGTACCTGCAGCAACAAACGTGGTGCTGGAGCGCGCGTTTGCTGATCTGAAGAAGGACGAATTCTGCTCCCGCAATGTCATCCCGCGGATTGTTTTCTGGTCCCTGTCGGTAGTGGTCTGTTGGAACTACGCCTGCTGCAAAAACTGAACTGTTGGTGAAACCTCCACAAATGCTGAAATACGCTTCGAGTCACGACTATGTCGCTTTCCTAAAGACAGTATTTACCCCCACCAGATGGAATGCAAAGGGTTACAGCAAATCTGCCTTCAAGATAAATCGAAACCCGAACTCGAAGATTTTTCCGTTTGCGTTTGCACTAACGACAACGGACAGAATATCTGCTAGACGAATATAAAAGAATTAAGAACCAATATTCTATTTCAGCAGAATAATAGAATACCAGTATGTCTAAAATTCTAGGGAGAGAATGTGTAGAGAGAGAGAGCAATCCAATATGGAATTTTTGGTGTAACAAATGACTTTACAAATGAGTCTATTTATAAACTTATAGGCACCCTTTTGTGAAAGGTTGTGTCTTTAGAAGAAACACACGTTACGAAGAGTCATGTCTTTTAAAGACACTATTTAGGAAAAGTCATGTCTATTGAAAACAATTAATTAAAAGGACACGTGCCTCTTAAAAGGCACCCTTTTATGAAAACATTTAATTAGAAGGGTCATACCTCTTGGAGGCACCCCCAATGTTTTGCATCCTTTCTCAACAATCACATCTCTTCCTAATAAACACATCCCAAACTAATTTGTGTTATATCCATCCACAAAAAGTCACACCTCGTGTGAAAAGTTATTGGAACCTTTCACAAAACAAACATCTCTCAACACCTTTGCAAAAATAATCCAAACTAAAACCCATTATTTTGAAAATCCCTAACATGATCGCCACGCTTTTGGCTGCAAAGGAAGCAAACCAGCTGATAGCAGGAGTGCATAGTGGCGAGTGCGGCGCACATATGAATGGGTTCATGCTTTCCAGGAAAGTTCTTAGAATGAGCTACTACTGGTCCGCAATGGAGCTGCCTTTCTTCGGAGACCTGCTGGCTCTGTTGGGAGCGTTCGCGTGCATCCCTTTGGACTTTATCCTGCCCATGATCTTCTACAATGTCACCTTCAAGCGTTCCAAGAAGACCATAATCTTTTGGGAAAACACGTTTATTGCGTTCATCTCCACAGTGTTGTCGTTGGTTGGAGCTGTGGCATCAGTTAGGCAAATCGTTCTTGATGCAAAGACTTATCGTTTGTTTGCAAATGTCTAACCGAAATCATAGCCGGAAAAGACTAAAAGCGTACGTACCATTAGAGCTCGAATGATCAGGACTGATCATTCAAGCTCAGTCTAAGACAATCCCCATAAACAGTTGATGTGTAATAATTGGGGTATGTATCTCTGATAATTGGAGACGGTCGCTTATTTCTTTGTTTTGATTTGTTTCCGTTGGGACTTGTTGTGTGCATGGAGTCAAGTGTACTGGTTGTCAATGCATGGTACCCAGAATATGAATCACTAGTACTATTTTGGGCAGTTTCTGGCTTCAGTGTGTTGGGACTTTGCCCTTGCGTACTGCATTCATCTCGTAGGCCAAGAAAAGAAGCATATACGTGCAAAATTTCAATTTGATCAGATACGAATTACTCCGTGAACAAGTCCTATAAAGTAAATAGTTTGACTTTAAAATCAATCTTATCTACTAGCCATTTCATAGAGTAGAATTCAAATTGTTCATGTATCAGACGCTCGATCAAGTTCATTTTTTGAAAACAAATTAGAAGAGAGGACCATGAAGGATCATTTCTTCTTTGACAACTAAAAAAAAAAAACAATATATGCACTCATGCCTTCAAAACGAGTCAAACGACAAAGAAAAAATAACCTCAAATCATCAAATGAACAACTCCAAATGACCAAAGGAGGCAAGTAATAAGCCCACAAAAACGTGAAAGTCTCCTATCTCCCCTGAGAGGAGGTGGATATCTACCCGTTACATGAAATACCCCCTCCACGAAAACCATACTGGTAAATTCTCCAAGCCCAAATCACATGGATGAAATCAATTCACATCGGGATCAATATTAATGATCACAAATACAGTACCACAAGAATCCTCTAATAACACCCAGACATGCATTGCAAAATGACAACCTAATATTTGGACTGAACTAACAATTAGAACTGATTTCTAAAAGCACAAATCTCTCGTGTACCTGTTCCCATGTGTTTTTTTCAGCTGTTGGATCACACAGAACTTTTAAAAACACTGGAATTTCAACGCAAGATAGCTAAAACACATGGGAACAAACATGAGCGCAGAGAAAAAATGAGTAGAGGTGACCCGGTGCCACAAAATACCACATGATCAGGCGATTGTACAGTGATTAGCAACCATTGAAGTAGACAAATTATAAAGTATTTGAGCAAAGAATTAAACCAAATCTGTAAAGCCATTGGCAAGGACGAAGCCTGTTGTTCAGCCACCAATCCCAAACTAAAGCAAGATTATACATTGCAAAAGTTGAAAGCACTGTAAAATGTGAGTCCGTAATAATTTAAAGAGACTAGTCATCAGCTGGAGATGGCTCATCATCCGATGACTTCTTTTTGGCCCTCCTTTCCTTCCATCTTGCTAATACCCAGTTCAAAACAAAGAACCCTCCAATAGCATAGACCTGAAACCAGCCACAACAGATATACAGGGAAGTCTATCTCTATATCCTCAAAGAAAACAATTTCATGGGAAAAAAAAAAATTCAAATCGACAAGAACACAAACACAAGGAACAAGCGGAGGAAGGAGGAAAGTGAAATTAAAGAAGCGACAAGCGCTTCTGACTGACGGCTGCAATTTATTTATGCATATAACCACCAATAAGCCTTTAGTTTTTTTTCCTGAACTGTGTTTATGTAAAACTATTTAGACTAACAAAATCTTCCTCTATAGTTAAGAACTTAAGATGAGACAAACAAGGGTGTAGACAAAGTTGAGATTCATCAGTTTCACCAACAAAACTTTGAGACTGTCTGCAAAGAGATACTTCACTAGACTCCGCACGATCACTTTGAAGGAAGACAGCTATAGCTCGAATATATTGCATGATTAGAGTTCTTCCGAAACCCGTGTGCTCTATTGTACAGGGACCAATCTACCACTACAGCCAGATCGCGTCAATAATAAGGCATCAGAAAGCATATTATTGACCATATACTATAGTTGTCTACCATCAATGCCTACAGACAGAAAACTAGTCCTTTATACAACAGATGCTATAAATTCATTGGATTTCTCAAAAATTTGGCTCCCCAACCAGAAACGAATCTATGAGGTTTGTAATTGTAGGCCTTAAATCGTAATCCCAATGCTTACTAGTGTTTCTAATTCTCTTGTTAAAAGCATGCCTTAATTGTGAAAACTACAGAACAGACATGCCAGATTAAATACTTGACATAATTGTGTAGAACCTTTTTTTCATAAGCAATGAAATTCCTTCAACTAATGGTCCCCCCAAACTAGTACCTTGCTATCAATAACAGAATTAGATGAATCATAGCTGCTTCTCGTTGTCAAGCTTGACATTTAATTGAGTCAAATGAGGTGAATTTAAAGTCCATCAAAATTCTTTCACTACCTGTGCCAAGACCCTGGTATGAGCACAAGTGAGAGTGTGTCCTTACGCATGGAGGACACTTGAACCTTGAATCCTACGGTATGGTGATATATCCAAAAGTTATGGGTTAAGTGAACACGTCCCCAACTTGTAAAGGTTATTATCGCGTGCATGTGTACACTGAACAGATATTGTTCTATAATCAACACACATTCCAGGGAAAAGCGTGTCCTGTCACTCATCTGCGAGACCAACATTAAATTAATGGTCAATTGGTCATTAAATTCAACCAATGGACAATGGTTATTATAGAGAGCATCTTGAGTTATCAGACAAGGATTTATTCATTCTGAACATGTTTTAGTGCAGGCATTTGTGGATAGAAGACTTCCATTTGGGCAGAAAAGAACTGAGCAATGATCTTGAACAGGTGGTTCTTGGATAATAGGTTTTTTGTTTCAAATATTAGAAGTGTTGAGACAATTCATGATATCATGCCAGTGCCCCATATCATTCTGCAGGTATATTAATTACTGAAAAACAGTGACAACCGTGATAAAACTTACCAAATGTGAATATAATAGTGCTGCTTTAAAGACCGTAAAGGTTTTACACAGTCCCGTCGGAGCTTTGAAACAAGCACGAATTGTTTATAATGCTAGTATATTGACAATCCTTTGTTTTTTGAGTAAGCCTACCATCTCAATGAATAGACTTACACGTGCTAGAGTAGCTGTTGATATATCCATGAACAAGGAAATAAAGGAGAAAATCAATGTGAATCTTGGTTATTGGGGGCTTTTGGGATTACATTTGAAATTACTTGGACTCCGCAAAGATGTTCAAGTTGTGACACTTTGGACATACTACAAAATTTGCCACAAAGGACCGAACAAGCCCCCAAAACAAGAGCGGAAAAGGAAGGAGGAGCCTCAGGAGAGAAACCCTAAGGACATTTCAAATGGGCGGACAGTGCAACAAACAAAAAGGTGAAAGTAATTAGTCCTTCAAAGGTGGGTTCCAACAAAGATAACATCAAATATGCCAGACTCGTCTGTGCTTTCATCTTCAAATTATTTTGGTTTCTTCAATGTTGCATCGGGAAAGATGGGGGTGGAACTCAGATACAAGAGGAATAAAAACGGAAGAATCATTTCCATATAAACAAGGTGATAAGAACAGGATATCTTTTGCAGGAGTTAAAAATCAAAAGAAGCTTGAAAAGAAGATTTTGCAACTAAAAACTGTATAGACAGACAGCTTAAACCAGGCTAGCAATCATCGTTTGTGAGTCGGACTTTTAGATTTTTTGTTGTGGTTTTCTTGACCTAGCCTCTTGGGTTTGTGATTTTCTTTAAAGGCTGGATTTACCGTGTTCCCTCTTTTGGAGCTTTTGCTCCTTAGCCTTGCATGTTCTATGGGACTGTGTTATCCTTGCTTTTTTGGTAGCAATAAACTTGCTTCCTTACGAAAAAGAAAAAGAGAATGCAATTACGCAAGACCTGTGTACTCCATAATCTTGATGTGTACTACACATTACACACTTTCATATGTCGCCACAAAAATTTGGAGCTTACACCATTAATAGAGAGCAACAAACATCACAAACTTTCAAAACAAAATCACACCAGAAAAATTTGCAACAGATAACCACAAAATCTCTAACTCCACTTTTATCTACGGCGCACACCCTCGTGACTAGTAACTATACTACAAATGTATATAACTAACACCACAAAAGTAACTAAATTAACTAATAGGAGTAGTACAAATAGAACACAGCAAGGGTACCATAGCTTTCTTGTCCCAAGTTAGGCCAAAATATTCTCAATAGTTTTCCCAATTTTGTTCGGACTCCCATTGGAATCCAACTTCCACTGACCTTTCACAATTAACTGACGAATCCAACTCCCAAGGTCCTAAACATAAGTAATGCAGAGAAATCGGCTAAACCAACAAACATTTTTAGACACAACGCGTGCAATTGTGTGAATAACAATATTGAAAAGAAACATAAAACACAAAAACGTAGATATTTTTACCGATTTACGTGATTCCACAACTGTGTAATTGAGTACATCCACCACGTAAAGAAGAATAGAGTAGAATTGCATCGGCTGCATATAACAAGTATTTTTATCCTAGGGTTGCACCATCAATTACCGCAATACCCCTCTCTAGTTTTCGGGCGCTACTAAGCAAAGAGTCAGTGAAGCCCAAATTAGAAACCCAATTTCGAGTATCTATACAAATTATACCAAAGGAACACCAATTTTCTTGAAGCTACTGATTTTGGTCAAGCCAACCGGATTTCCACCCCTAAACTACCCTCCACTTCTACAACTCACAGGGTTATAAGTTTATAACATAAGTCACATAATGCGCGTGCGCGAGAAGTAGCACAAGCACGAGCGAAAGCGATTATGAAAGCATCTTTCAAAAATATCCAAAGTACTAAAATTGGCGAGAGCGACGACTGAGAACGGGTCAGAAGGATTACGTGACTAAGGTTAAAACGGCAAACCCATTAACTAAACCGAAAACTGAAAACAAATCCTTAATGCACAAGATAAGGGCTGGAAAAGTTGATACCTACCCTGAAAAATCCAAATCAGATATTTCCTAGGGTTTTACTTTCAATTACCTGCCACAGAACAATAGGGTTGGTGTTGCGGTCGCACTCCTCGCCCTCGAGCTTCAGCGAAGGCAAGTCGGTCGTCTTTGGGTTCGGGACCGTCACGACGACTGGCTTCTTGCCTTCTTCCCCACGCTCGCCGACGATTGTCACCGTTTTCTTCTCGGAGATTGTAGTATCTGGTTTGGCTGAGTCGCGCTTGGGTTGAAGGAAGTTGAAGAAGGGAAATCTTGAGAGGAGACAGAGGATGGGGTTCGGATGTCGCTCTTCGCCATCTCTGATCACGATTTCTGTATCTGTTTTCTCGACCTTTACTTCGCCCTTTGCCATCTCTCTCTAACTTCTCTCTCTCTCTCTCTCTCTCTCTCTCTCTGGATCTCTCTGGATGGGTTCTGCGATTTGGCAGCGGCGGAGATTACATACAGAGACGAAGGGGGGTTTTGCGTGAATACTAGCGGCTACCTTGTTTTAAGAAACCGATAAAATTTGGATTTGTTTCCATTTTAAAATTGACTTTAAAATTTGGATAAAAGTATGTGTCGCTAATATCAAAGGCGGCTGATTTTTGCCGCTTTCTTTTTGTTAACTTCATTTTCCTATAAGTAAGTTTTTTGTGCAAAAAATAAATTTATAGTATTTTTGTTTGCGTCAATGCATTAAACTTTCGTACTACGTGTGAGGTACGATGCTTTTAAGTATTAAAATTTTGGCACATACAAAAGCAGTTTTGGCATTACTCCTTCTGTCCCAAATTGTTTGTTCGGTCAGCAAAACAATATATTAAAAATAATGAAATTTTTTTAAGAAAAAATTCAAATTTTTTTCACAAATTAAAAGAATTTATTGATATCTAGTAAACTGTTGAAAAACTTTTAAATTTTTCTTACAAAAATTATATTATTTTTAAGACCTCATTTTGCGGATCGAACAATTATTTTGGGACGGAGGGAGTATTATTTTCCTAATAGTACTCCTTCGTTTCATTTTGGTCGGCAAACAGGCAGCGGGCACATACATCGCTTCTAGCCCGAATTCTGACTTAGAGGTGTTTAGTCGTAATCCGGCGTACGGTAGTTTCGCACCACTAGCTTTTCAACCAAACGAGCTGTTAATGAGGGTCTATTTTAATTTTAAAAAGTTAATGGGTAAAAGTTTTGTAAAACTATCATTTTGTAAAAGTTCGTAAAGTTAATGGATAAAGAGTTAATGAATAAAAATGAAAGATAAATTTGAAAATTGAAGACAAAAGTTGTTACGAAAGGTATAATAATATGTCTCGTTAATAAATTGAAATTATCAACCTGGACAGCTCGAACGGGGAGACAGATGGAGTAAATTTTTTCTTGTGCTATATATACGCTAAAAAATCCCTTTCAAACCAAAAAATTTGACTTAAATTTTAGTAAAAAATTAAAAGAAATAAACAAAAAAATCGACAAAAAGTTAGGTCAGAGGAGGCCTTATTATTAGTTATTAAAACCGAACTTTTTTGTTTTGATGCCTATCATTTTCTCTGTTATTTTTTTCTCAAAAATCAGAATTTAGGGTAAAATATACAAACACAATAATGGTAGGCAATGTATTGGTTAAGATAGGCTACGTTACAGGTTAGCTTTACATACAAGTAGCTTGTATTGATAGGTGGGTTATCTTACACGTTAGAGCCACGTTAACAAAACATTTCTTAATTTGCTTCTCAAGAAATTCATCCCAAAATTCCCAAATATTATTCTGAAATAAGTAGACCTCATGCTCATTTGTCGAGGCTCATTTAGTGAATGATCAGGTTTAACTTGATTACAAATTATACGAATTTAAGCTCGAGTGGTAAACTTGTTTATTAAACAAGTCAAGCTCAAATACCATAAAACTACTTGTATCGTCTGCAGTTTGCACCGTCAACTATACTTGGTATGCTAGTTGACGTGGTCTGTCGGTCTATGGGTAAATCGATTTTCTCTCTCCTCAATCTTTTCGTCACTTAAATTATCAAAAGGTGAATAGTGAGTTATACTAGTAACTAGCCAAATCAAGCCAGGAACCCCCAAATAAGATTGGTGAGTCTAAAGTGTGAGGCTCTTGGAGCCTTTTTTCCAACGGTTATATCATCTATTTTGGGTTATGTTCGATTGTTATCTTCAGGGTCTTGAAATTAATCGAGATGTGTGCAAATTTATCTGAACATCTGGTTATAAAAAAATGGAAAATTCTAAAATCCCAATGGGCATCAGTAGATGTGTGAAAGTGTATTAAAAAGTGTAAAAAATAAACAAATATATATATATTTCTTATCTTCTAATATGCTTATCGTCAGCCCAGTGAGCTGACAATAACAAGACCGCGAACAAAGCGTCCTCCCTAAAGATCATGTGAGAAGGTGGGTGGGGGTTATGTTTGCCTATAGCCAAAACCGAGAGCAAAGATTTAACACTTTTACCCCCTTGACTTCTAAGGCAAAGACGTTTTTTAGTCATACAAAAATCCAATAATAAAAGATTATGCAAGGATAAACATAGCTATCATTGATTTCTAAAATCTAATTTGGAAAGTGACTGTTGTACACTTGAACAACGCCATAATTGCTTAATGACGTTTGCCTCTGCCCATTTCAAAGATGTCTTCATTAATCAAAATGAAGAGATCGGATGAAAATACATAAAATTTACAAATGATGTAAAGAAAGATCAAAATTCATAGATCATACCGAAAAAAGATTTCTTGTCTCAAAATAAATCAAACGAACCCACCATTTACTTCAATTAAACTAAAAAACCAAAACTATGGGACATAGATAACTAAATATGTGTTCTATTCATCCTATTAATGACAAGTACACACAATAATTCATGATAACAGTTTCACAGAGTTTGGACGGGGGCTATCAATGGTTGGGTAGGTTTTTTTTATACCAAACTAAAAATGTAACAATTAACATTTTGCATTAAAGTATAGAATTTTTCTTGGTGTCGAGAAAAGTTAGCAAAGGTAGAGGGTGGCAAAGGCAAGAAAATTATCAATGTTGGGATTGGGGTTGGAGTTAAATAGGATCGAGCAATGCAAGGAACGAAAAGAAGGAAAACATTTTTTATTTTGTTGGAAATTCAAGTCACAATGCGTTCGATTTCTTGGTGGGGGTGACAAATGCGATAAAAGTAGATGAGTAGATAGAGGTGTTCTTGTGATGGAGTTTACGGTGTACATTTCATTAATCGCATGCTCCATGAAGGTCGACTGGCCGAGCAAAGTGGAAGAAATTGGATGCTGAAGGACGAAATAGAATGAAAATAAACTTGTTGGCCAAAGTAAGAACATAATTAAATTCTGAGGGGCAAAAAGTTAATTTTATTATCTTAAGCTGCCCGAACCGGCAAACCACTTTTTAAAATCCCAATAATAATACGGATAAACTTCTTCTCCAGTACAATACTCTCTCTCTCTCTCGCTCTCTCTCTCTAGATTTCAGTCTGTTCTGCATTCTGTTCTTTTTCTCGGTGATAGTACCAGTAAATCCTCGAGAGATCGAAAATGCAGTCGACTCACTTGCTTATCGAAGAACCTGTACGGATGGCTTCAATCCTTGAGCCTTCTAAGCCTGTAAGTTACAATTCACAAAAACAGCTACTCTTACTCCCACTGATCTCACTTAATTTACTGTTTCTACTGTAATCTACGTGTATAGTTGTGCTTATTCCCACTGATCTCACTGCAATTCCTATTCTAGTGTAATCCAATTTATCCCACACGTATAGGCAGAGCCGGCCCTGAGTTTTCAGGGCCTAGAGCGAAAATTAAAGATGGACCCTCTTTGTTGGACTGTACCAAAGTAGGAGGGACCTTAGAATTTATAAATTTCTGGGGGCCTATAGCTCGGGGCCAGCTCGGTGTATATGTGCTTTTTTACGATGAACTGGAGTGTTTTGGATTGCTTGGTGCTGTTTTTCTATCAATTTGTTGTAAGTTTAAATGAACTGGGTCTTTGAAAAATCTCCCAAGGATCTGTGTGTTTTTTTGTATCCCAAGTACGTCAATGTAATTGAATTTCGTTACCAGCCTTATATGTTGTGGATATTGTTGAGGTAATCGGTTGATGAAGAAATGTATATGTTATTCCTTTGTGATATACTCCTGTATTGGGCTCAAATATTTTCCTGCAGAGTTTCTTCCCGGCGATGACAAAGATAGTTGGGACACTTGGTCCGAAATCCCGATCCGTGGAGATTATTTCTCGCTGCTTGGAAGCTGGAATGTCTGGTACGGTTCTTTTTTTCGTCTTCTTCTCCTGGTCAATTAATTTTCATCGCAACCAAAGCAAAGGTTACAGCCATACTGGGCCGAACTCCCAGCAAGACACAAACTGGGCCTGCAAAACTTCGAAGGTTCAAACCGGAGTCACATATTGTGCGTGGGTGAGTATGAGCAAAAGTGGGAGCGAAAGTGAGCGCATGAAAATGCCTTTTCAAAACAGTTCAAACTATTAAATTTGTGAGAGAGGTGATTGAACGGGAGTGTAAAGCAAGGATTGACAGTAGGAGCGGATAGTCCTAGAGAATATGTGACCTAGGTTCGAACTGCCCCCCTATAGCAGCAATTCATTTCTGGAAAGCAAGAAAAGAGGGAGAGAAAAAAACACAAACAATAGGAAAGCTAAATCCAGATAGAGTCAGTGGGATTATGTGCATGAGGTTTTGGCTACGTTCTTTGGTTCATTTTCTTCTGCTTACTTGGCTAGAAGGTGGTTAGTAGTGACAGTGCCACAATGGCAACTGATAACAGACAAGTGGCATGAGTGCCAACTGTTATCCCATGGAGGGCACGATGGCGGCATCATAGAGGAGTGGAGGCCTTAGGTCCACCACAGAAACTATTGGGTCATAGGGCACAATGAACCAAGGAAACTGCAACAATTCTGCACAGCCCAACTTCTCCCGGCCTTTTGATTCCTAGGACTCCTGGACAATTGAGTCTCCCACAAAACATGCTTCCATATGCCGGAAGAAAAACGGAACTCAAAGAAAATATGTTTGTTTGGCTCATCTCTTTGATTGGATAGCACACGAGCTTTCTCAATCACTGTGACACATGGTTTTAGAAGAACCCTGATGAAAATGACATCGGCTACTTTAAATCTAAGATCTTTGATGAGGCCTCAATGGTTGCAAGCTATCTCACAGCAAGAAAGTTAAGTTGCCAACCAGAAGAAGATTAAACTTCCTGGCCCACTGTTTTTTTTTTATCGAAAGCGTCCCCCCAATGGTCTCAATTTAAAGATTTTTCTTACAGTCCAAAAGGAGTCCCCAAAAGAACCTGATTGGGGATAAAATTTCTAGTTTGATTTTCATTTCTCCCCCTTTATCCTGATTGTTATTTCTTAATTTTAAATTGTTTTTTAGGCTTCCATGCAGTCCATAATGCTTTGTTTGTTGCTCAGGCAATGTGCTAAATCTGGGAAAGAAGGAGAAATTTATAATATTCCAATATTAGGAATCTTGCTGCAAAGACCAAAAATATAAATACTAATGGGTATCACCCTGCTAATGGACTTCAGTTTTAAGATTGCATTTCTTTTCCTGGTTAAACAACCACACAAAACCTATGCTTAATTTCCCATCTTTGTTTTATAAATTTTCATGGCAAGTAAAATTCGCGAATGTTTAATCTTGTAGGTTATCGTAGGTTGAATTTCTGAAGTTTTTCTGACTAAACCCGTTTCCCCTAACTTTAGTGGCAAGGTTTGATTTTTCATGGGGTGAAACTGAATTTCACCAGGAGACGTTGAATAACATGAAGGTTGCTATCAAGAGTACAAAGAAGCTTTGTGCAGTAAGCTTGTTTACCTTACATTCATCCTTTCTATCATCTTTGCTTCTGAATTCATTTTTCCAAAGGTTACTTGCTTGTTTATGAAGCAAATAACTTCATTTTGTCTTTATGCTGCTCCTTCTGTATGTATTAAAGGTTTAAGTTGTTCTTATGTTTTTATGTTCATTATGAAGTTACTTGCTTTTATATTTTTGTCTATTTTCCATAGAGTTTTTTGCTCTTCAGTTATACTTGCCGGTTTCTCATCTTTTAAGATAAAGGTGTGCGAGATCATGATCTTCTTCCCTTTCCCTCCAACCAGGTTATGTTGGACACAGTGGGTCCAGAGTTGCAAGTTGTCAACAAAACTGAGCATCCAATTTCCCTCAAAGCAGATTCTTTGGTTGTTCTAACTCCTGATCAAAACAAAGAGGCCACTTCAAATCTGTTGCCCATAAATTTTGGTGGTCTATCTAAGGTATGAAATTCCTTCAAGAGTCTGCAGTATAGCTTAATGAAGTGTTTCAATGTTTGGATGCTTGAGTTGTGTTTGAATATTCTGAGTCTAAATTGCCTGCACTCCTGTCAGAGAAATATGATATTTACACTTTGAATTGGATGTTACTTGCACGTCTACCATATGCAATTCTAATTGAGTTTTGACAATGCAAAAGCTGTTAAATCAACCCGATGTGTCATCACTTCTGAAATTAAATCAGATTTCTGCAGGCAGTGAAGACAGGAGACGCAATATTTATTGGGCAGTACTTATTCACTGGAAGTGAAACAACCTCTGTCTGGCTAGAGGTATGGAATATAGTTATTGGTTATCTCTGGAGTCTGGACCAAAATATGCCTGGATAAAAATCCCGTTTTAAGTTAGTTGGGGATGGCAATTCACCTGCTCTATCATGTTTGTCATTCTTTCGGACTAGAATAATGTAATCCTTATATGGAAGATGTTAGCATGACAGTTGGGGAATGCCTCCTTATGTTACATGGACTCTTCTAGATACAAAGTTCCCATATCAATTTATGGGCATTTAGGATATGTGTATGAAATTTAGTTCAATGTTTTGGGGAAAATAGATTTTAGTAAATCAAGTTTGTTATGCATGAAATGATATATGACACCTAGTAAGCTCTGCAGTTATCCTGTAAAATTTAAAGAAACTATAAGGAAAATGATTTTGTCGTGTCCACTTGTCCTTGATTATGAATTCCACACTTCAACACGTATGAGCTTCTGACACTTGTACGAGCCCTTGTAACATTGATGCCATCATGGCTAGTGGGTGAGGCATCTTTGGAGATAGGTTGTAATCTTGTTACCAAATTAAAGAGAGAAGCTTTGGTCCTGGATTCAGTTCTTGGCAGTGTCCTAATAAGAAGAAAGGAAGACTATGGAAGTAGGGCTTCCTATCTACATTCTCGATAAAGACTATAAATTTGATGCTTAGGATTCTCATTTCAAGAAGTTCCACACCTGTGATGCAGGTAACTGAAGTGAGTGGTGATGATGTGGTCTGTTTGATAAAGAACTCTGCTACCTTGTCCGGGCAATTGTACACATTACATGTCTCTCAAATTCGTATTGATCTTCCTACCCTTACCGACAAAGATAAGGAGGTAAACTATTCTATTTGCTCCAGATACTTACTCTAAACGAAGCCAGGCCCAATTCTTTCATGTAATGCTACTTGAGCAAAATCTGGCGGTTAAAGGTTTCACATCTTCTTATGTAGCAGCTTTTGGGATATGGCCAAAATAAAAGCCTCCACTTTCAAGTGGTATTTTTTAGATCTGTAACTGATAGAACTTGTTGCTTGCTTGTTACATCTTCTGGTGGACTGTTGGTGATAAATGTATTTGATTCTCATACTTGGAAGATGGATTCTGATCCTAGCTGTTTTAGTTGTTGTTGCCTCTAGTTTCTTTGAATGATTCTGTGATCTACTGAGAACTGTAGACTTGTTTAACAGCGAATAATCCTTGCTTATTATAGATACTAGACAGTGAAGAATATTTGTGTCCCTGGAATTTCACTTCTAGACAAGTTTTTCTGCTTACTTTGATTTCTTAATAAGTGCTTGCATGATATCTTAGTGACCAATTTCAGGTTATTAGCACTTGGGGTGTTAAAAACAATATAGACTTTCTTTCATTGTCATACACACGGCACGCGGAAGATGTTCGACATGTAAGAGCTGTTCTTGCTACTCTTTTTAATCATTTATTCTTGTATCTCTATTTAATGGTTCTATACAGCCGATTCTCCTGACCATTCTGTATATTATCTCTTAAGCATCATATTTCACAGACGAGACTGCCGAAGTGCCTATTATGTATAGATTTTGATCACAGGAAGTGCTAACTACTCTAGCTTTCTTGTCCTACAGGCTCGGAATTATCTTTCCAAATTGGGTGACCTCAATCAAACTCAAATATTTGCGAAAATTGAAAACGTAGAGGTGAAATACATAGATATTCGAATTCTTCCTATCATTTCATTTCACTACTCTAGTTGAAGATGAGGATTTTATTTCATTTTCTTATAGGGATTGACTCATTTTGACGAGATTCTACAAGAGGCAGATGGAATTATACTCTCTCGTGGAAATCTGGGTATTGATCTCCCACCAGAAAAGGTCAGCTGTCAAATTTGGAGATAGCAACTTCCTGATTTCCTTTTTGCATTACTAACCAATCGGATATCTACTAAAATGGCAGGTTGTTTGGATGATGATGCAAAAGTCATTTTCTGCATATTTGTAGTCTCTCTTTTTCTCTGTGTACATACTTTCTTTTGCCAACATTGTATGCATCAGTGTGGGGGTTAGAGGGGAATTAGTGGGTTAACAACCAAAGGGGACTTGATGTCTCTCCATAGACTCAAACCCTAGACCTCCCCCTTGGAAGCCAAGGGATACTACCAGATGGGCTAAGAGCCACATCTCGGTGTGTACATACTTATACAGTAACTCTTGGTGAAGTTTTTCTTAAAAGAGCATAACACATACTTTCTCGTTCCACTCTTCATAAATTTCAGGTATTTTTATTTCAAAAGGCAGCCGTTTACAAGTGCAATATGGTGGGAAAGCCTGCAGTGGTTACTCGTGTTGTGGACAGTATGACAGACAACCTACGGCCCACTCGTGCTGAGGCAACTGATGTTGCCAATGCTGTATTGGATGGTAGCTACCTAACTTGAGTTGTGTTTGATGGCATTATTCTTTTTTGAAGACAATGAACACTTGCTTGCATTTGTGGCTATTAATCGCACTTAGTGAAACTTGCTTGCATTCACTTAGTGATTGTCTTAGACTCTTAGTAATCAGTAATCACCATCAGATTTCATTTCATGGTGGCTCAAATTTTTGGGTCTTATTTTTCTTTTATTGTTAATTTGTTTCAGGTAGTGATGCAATACTTCTAGGTGCAGAGACCTTGCGTGGACTGTACCCTGTTGAGACTATTTCCATTGTTGGTAAAATTTGTGCAGAGGTGGGGATGGTCCATGCCTTCTCTTGTTAACACCCTTTTCCACAAAATTGAACATATAACATCCTCATGTTGAAGTTGTTACTTGTATAACAGCCTTCTACTAAGTTGGAACTAAAGTAGAAGTTCTCTCTAATATGGAGAATATGTGATGTAATCATGTATCATACTTAAGGTGATAACGTTAGCAGGTAACAGATGTTTGGTTTTGGCTACTCGCAATCTTTTTGCATAATGACTATTGCATAGATTAGTCATCATACTTGACTTTAGGCGTCATTTCTGATAGAATATTATTTTTTTCGATAAGATATTCGAATGCATTACTTCTGTAGATCTAAATTGCAGCTACGAAACCGAATATTCTAGGTAATGAACAGTTCAATTTCATTCACATGCTAGATTCATACATCAATTACCACCTTTTTTGGTTACCCAGTGGGTCGCAGTCATTAAATTGAAATGCATCTGCAGGCAGAGAAGGTTTCGAATCATGATCTGCATTTTAAGAAGACTGTAAAATATGTTGGAGAACCAATGACTCACTTGGAATCTATTGCTTCGTCGGCGGTAATTGCTTTGGAGACACTTTGTTTTGAGTTTTCACTTAAATTTTGTCATATGAAGATGCCACCTCATGGGGCTGTTCTCTGACTAAGTTAATGGTTCTTTAGAAAGTGACTTCATCATATTGCTTTTACGCTTTTGTTTAATCTACAGGTACGTGCAGCTATCAAGGTGAAGGCATCTGTTATCATTTGCTTTACTTCATCAGGAAGAGCTGCAAGGTTTCTTTTTTTTGTATTTTTTTTAACTTGTTGATAGTTAGCACCTTTAATAGGTTGAGTATGTCGAAACATTTAGTTCCTTCTTGTTATTCCACAAAAACTAAACTCATTTTAGAATACTATCAGTCATAAGGAGTTTGATTTATTGTTGCACCTCACTCATAACACAACAACATGTCCATTCACTCTTATGTGTGTACTGGTTACTAAGACTAGAAAATGACTCCAATGTCTCAGATTGATCGCTAAGTACAGGCCAACGATGCCGGTCATATCAGTTGTTGTACCTCGGCTCAAGACAAATCAACTCCGTTGGACATTTACAGGTGCTTTTGAGGTATGCAATGTGTTTGCCATTATGGAAAGTTCAGCAGCTTCATTTTTGTTTCACCAGAATTTGTAATATTCTTCAAGATACTGTTTTGAACCTCTTGCTTGTGATTGTTTAGCGGCCTACTTGTTGAGTTTAAACTATTTCATGATGTGTCTTGGCTGGTCTATGCATGTGCTTGAGTCCATAAAGAACACACACAAAGAAGCATCCATTTGTGCTAGTTGTCAGTGAAATTATGTTTCACATGGCTTATGCTTCTTGATTTTACTGAGTGATTCATTTTTCATCGACATAGATTATGCCTTTAGCTCTTTAAGCATTACAGTCTGATTGAATTCCCGTAACTCATGAGTCATGACTACCAACTGTTCATTTATGTAATGTCATGTGCAGGCAAGGCAATCTCTTATAGTCAGGAGTCTTTTTCCCACGCTGGCAGATCCTCGACATCCCGTACGTTATATTCTGTATTTTTTTGAACGGCAAGTTATATTCTGTATTAATCGCCACAATGCTAGTGTTGGATATCCTCGCCCACTTCCTCTCAGGATAATAGAAGAAGTGATAGGAAAGCAAAAGGTTATTTTCCACTTTTGGGAGGTTTATATTAGATACAAGCTCAACCTGTAGGCATTGTTTTCAGTTTTGCACAAAGTTAATGCCATTAGATTTAAGTCGACATACTCATGCTTGACATTTCAAGCTCACTGTTTTGGTGATATAACTACTACTTTGAAAGAAAGAACATTTCATTTTCCTCCGTTAGCTTGAGGTTGGATCCAGGATTTGCGGTGGGATTTACCAAGAGAAAGGAAAATGACTGGGAACCAAAGAAATAGATTTACCATGTTCAATTAGAGCCTCTAATGGACAATGACTAAAATGGCATACCAAACAAACCTTGAATTGAAAGAAAATGAGAATATGATCTGAACTTGCAGGCTGAGTCTACAGGCGGAACGAACGAATCCATTTTGACGGTCGCATTGGATCACGGAAAGGCCACTGGTTTGATAAAACCACATGATCGTATTGTGGTATGCCAGAAAGTTGGCGATGCATCTGTTGTGAAGATTATTGAGCTTGAAGATTGAACCTGTACTGTACCCTCACCTCGATCATACTATTTTGAGTTTTTGAATGCTCTCTCAGTTTCACAAACTCCGAATTCAAAGGTAAATAAGCACATTTGCAGTAAGAGTGCAGCAGGGGTGGTGGACCTGGTGGTTCCACCCTTAATAATCACAATTTTGACATGCTTCAGGCACATTGTTTGTAAGTACCTCTTATGTTTGTCGAACGACTGGCATCAACAAAATTCAGTTTGCGCGATTCCTGTTTTGCAGTTGGTGCTTGGTCTCTTTTTCTACGTTGCTCTCTTTTCTTTTCTTTTTTCTGTTTGGCGTTTGCGAAAAAAATTGGTTTCTTAAAGGTGCGACATAAATCATTTTGTAGTTCACTATAAAAACCCGTGTTTGTATTAAGGTGAATGAAGTCTTTATTTTCTCGTTCGGATAAATATGATCGTAAAATGTTGCAATATTAAGATCTCCCAACCAAGAAGAGAGTATGTCATTTCATAGATAGTTTGATGGAATTTTTTTCCGTTTCTATTATTTCTGACGAAGTGAAACTAATTCATTGTAGTAATCTTCATTTGTTCGCCGAACAAAGTTACTTTTTCACGAGGTTTTTGAAAATCACAACCAAAAAAAGAGAACAACAACGTTACCACGCTTTCAAGCTATCATTCCAATCTATTCAAGCGCCTCTGCGACTCAATATTGCCTGCTTCGGCGACTCAGTATAATGTGGATCCCAACACTTAGCGTGTCGGGTACAATGTTCCCTTTGGAGCAATGTCCACAATTT
Source organism: Rhododendron kiyosumense (assembly GCA_019656275.1). NCBI lineage: Eukaryota > Viridiplantae > Streptophyta > Magnoliopsida > Ericales > Ericaceae > Rhododendron > Rhododendron kiyosumense. The sequence continues at coordinate 92,884 of BPLS01026724.1, forward strand.
TATGGTTAAATTTGCACCACCAACTATCCCGGGCCTAAAAAGCAGATTATGCATTAGTATCTAGTGAAACATTTCATGGAAATTTTTTGACAAATTGAACAACAGTTTTGGCAGCATTGAGAGCAGCAAGAGGCCCAAAGATGTCAATGGAGTTCTGCCCGGGTTGTCCCCCCGCCAAGTCGGACAGTCCTCTGATGACGATCACCGGGAATCCATTCGACAAGCATGTCTGCTAAACAGATCATGGAAATCCAGTTATGCCGATAAATTTAACGTTTTCAGCTCTGCTACAGAAGCACAATGCATCATAATTCGATAACTGTTCGAATTTTTTGTGCTAACGTTCGTCTTTTTTCGCCTTTGGTGTTTCCACAAAAGAGTTCTGGAAATTTGAAAAGGCATCTTAAAAGTGTTTTAGAACCCTGCTCAATAGGGGAACCCATTAGCTATCAGCTCTCAAGCTGGACTGCAATATCCAGGACATAGGTTTCAGAAACAATTTGAGAAACATGTTTTCCATTTCAGTTTCGGTATTTGATGACAGAGAACATCGTCTTCTACTTACCATCGCTACAGCTGCACTCTCCATATCAACAGATGAAACCTGAAAAGTGTTGAAGAGGAAATCCCTATAAGCTGCATTGTCCACGAAAACATTGGCGGTTGAGGCCCGTAGTCCAACTACTAGTTTGGGCTTTTGAGGAAGGCACTCGGTTGAGTTCACGCATCGTTCAAGTTCCATTCCCTGCAGTAACTGTATTTATAACTACCGAAGAGCTTTAAAAAAAAGAAAGCCGACCATTTTACATCAGATATGCTTAGAAACTTCAGAAAGAGGCACTAGATTCACAATGAAAGAAAGGTGAAAGAATTGGTCGAAAGTCTCGCCTCTAAGCCAGTAGCTAACTGAAGCCAGTTCCGGCTTATCCGCGCCCAAAGCAAAGGTTGAGCAACATTAGGCATCCCTGACTCGGAGAAGAATTCCTCAGAGCTATAGACGATACGTCCCAACAGATTTATTCCTTGCTTTTTAGGTACATTGTAGCTTCCAATGTCTAAGTAAGCAACATCATTAGCTCCCAATGATCCATTTGATTTCTGTCCAGAACGTGAAGAAAAATAGAAATGTAAGCTGAAATTCAAGTTGCACAAGCCGATATCTTTGGTTTGGGCTGGACAATGGTATCGTGTCCCCTACAATTTCCAACGGCATTGGCAAGTCTATTTTGCGTCCACCATCCCGAACTGAACGCATCAATCTATTTCGTGTTTTGGCTTGAATAGGAACAAACTCCTCATTTAGAAGACCACTACTCGCGGAAATTTTGGGAAGATAGAGATGTTATGAGATTCGTACCAGCCAATTCCAGATGCCCGTGTGGGCGACTTTTTCTGGGATGCTGACATCTCCTATTGACATGGAATTGTTCGTGTTTCCGGCTATGCCAAAATGTACCACTCCTGTTATGTCAAACAGATCCAACATTTGTTGTGCTGCTGCAGCAGCGTTCACCTGGATTAGACAATGAGCCACTGAAGTTAGTGTAAACTCAAGTAGCCTTGTTTCTAACTACTAGGATCGATCAGATGCTCCAAGTGACAACTCTCAGAAGTCGGAGCGATTTCGGGCGATTTGTTGAAGAACATTGAGAGGAAACTAAAAGGAAGAACTTTATCTCATTCACCTATTTTATGGTTTATTCATAACATTTTAGTGTGTTTCGTAACTTCTGTTCTAGACCTTCCAGTAGTATGATTCATAACATTTTCATTATGATTCATAACATTTTGGTGTCTATGATTCGTAACTTTTTAGTAATACGATTCGTAACATTTTCTCTTCAATTCATAACATTTTGGGACGTGCATATGATACACACCCAAATAAGGGGTGTGTATTGTAGTCTTTCCCTTTCAAAGTACTCAAAATGATACGACGACAGATAGTTAGTAAGGTGACTAATGATGGGGCATTCTTTCATTGGCTAACTGAATTCGCATGCCTTCAATTGCTGGATAATGTAACAAGCCATGTTTACAGAAGGCAAAAAGCCTTCCTTTTGAAGAGAGCCTGATTTGCAAAAGCCAAAAGGCGTTCGACCAGACATTTTGCCTAACATGCCTCGCGGGAAAGGTCGAGAAGGTGGAGAGAAAGAAGACTACTATTTTTTCGCCTCGCGGGCATGGTTGAGAAGTAGAGAAAAAGGATACTCTAAACTATTTTTCACAATTCCTTCTTTTCTTTTGTCACCTGCTACTTTAATTACCAAACGA
>BPLS01026728.1:0-10529 GCA_019656275.1 Rhododendron kiyosumense
AAAAAAAAAAAAAAACTTAGGGTGTTCAACTGCAGTCGCCAGTAAAAATATGAACAAAAGTAGTTTATTTTTTTATTTGGAATATATATTACATGTCTTTTCCTAATAAACTAAATTTGTGGAATGGAGGGATCCGGTATTATTTAAGTTCATTTGGGAGTATCTAAAAATAATCAAATTTAAGAAAATAACAATCTGAAACTAAATGACGTGATACTACGTAGGACCACATTTATTGTAATCTACCTCAGAATAAATATTTATCATAAAAATCTACTCCATCACAATCAACCCACCTTTACTTAAGAACGAACGCAGAATTTTAATGTTCAGTGAGCTAACATTAAAAAACAATTATAACATATGCAAGGCAATATTATTTTTGCCAATACAAATTGTAAGCTAGCACGAACATGTAAGTTAGTATTAAAAAACTAGCACCTTTAGTTGAAGTATCTTCAACCTTTCTGGCCTTGAAGTCACCATTTTAAAGTTGGGTTGATAGACATTAAAAAAAATTGTAATGTATGAGATGCGCTATTAATTGTTATCAACGTACGCAAACCACAAAAATATTACAAAGAAAAATTATTGCAGATAACATCGTGGGTGTTTGACCCAGATTATTTTGTTGGATTGTAGGATCTAGATTGAGGATTGTAGAGTTTAGAAATCGAATTATGAAAACCTCCTAATCAGATTTTTTATTTTTATTTTTTGAAAAGATCATAATCATATAAAACGAAATCAGATGGGTACATCAGAGTTTAGTAAACTTTGCAAATCAGGCGGAATACAACCGGAGGAAAACACTACTCTTCTATTGAGACAATTTGTAACCAACCAATGCGCCACCTTGATCTTCTCTCTGGGACACCATGAAAAAGATCATTTTCTAGTCCTAGCCCATTCTCTAATGTCTTCAATCATCGCACGAATCTGCCAAGGTCCAGGAGAATTGGGATCTTTGAAGCAATTGATAAGTTCCACACAGTCCGACTCAAAAATGGCTTCAGAGAGATCCAACTCCCTAGAAATTCCACAAGCAATTCTGAGGGCCCAAGCTTCTATATCAAGGGCTGAGGCTACCATAATCTTACCTGTACGCCAAAAGTGAGGTTGTCCACCACAGTCTTTGGTGATCACGCCAAAGGCAGCAAAGCTGCGGGAGGATTTGTATGCTCCATCCAAGTTGAATTTTAGAAGAGAGGAGGGGGGAGGGGACCAATTGTTGTACCTGTGTTGCTGAGGAGGACTAGGTCTTGGTGCTTTAAACATAGCTTGGAGATAATCGATCCCTATTGCCAACATTCGCTGCTTCAATGGTTTCTCCTGGAATTGGGGGCTTTCCTGTGAAAACACAAGTGTTTCTGGCTTTCCAAATTGCCCAACATACCCAAAAAATTGCTGCCATAGCCTAGCTCCAATGTAGTTTCACTTTGCCATATGGCCACAAAGAAGATCCTAGCTCCATCCATCTAGCAGCTTATGAGGTACCATGTTCTGTAGTCCAGAAGGATTTCCCACAACCAAACCATACAGCTCTAGTCAAAGGACATTGAAACAGGGTGTGTTCAATAGTTTCTGCAGCAGCTTTACAAAGGGGACAGATGGGGGATGGGGCACACTTCTTTTGAACAAATTGGCTTTGCAAGTATTTGGTAAAAATGTGAAAAGTAGAGAGTGGAAAAAAAAATAAAATTGGCATCGCGTATAAGACCATGCCATAGATACAATTATTAGGGACCGTACCGAGAAAGAGGGAGGGTGGTACTGAAAACCTAAACCGAACAAACAAGACACTATTCTTTAAAGCACAAGTCCGAATGTCAAGAGCATATGACAATCAGGAGCCCCACATTAAACATAACGTTGAGCGCGGAGCAATTCAGGTATATAGTTTTCTTCTTTTTGAACCCAAACATTAGCTCCACTTTTCCATTCAATTCGGATTGGATGGTTAAAGAAATTAACCCGGCATTTATCTCATGTCCAATTACGGAAGACGCGGATATATTGGTCGGCGAGGCCAGGATTACCGGGATGTCGATCTTTTTGGTAGACCGGGAACTAGCTTTCGATTTCGGGATAGTTGCACTCCCCACTTGAATACCAGTGTCATAGAAATACACGGTAGTGCTATCGTATTTGTATGGGCCGAAATTGGTGTTCTTGATCTCCATCACAACGTTCATTGACACATTGTACGAAGGGCTGCTGGTTTCTGCATTTTCAGGATATTGAAAAGCAGTATAGCCAAGCGAGGCCGATTGAAGCCGGATTTCGGGAGTTCTGATTCTCGTAAATGTTATTGAGAAGAGTACGATGATTCCAGCTAGGAAAATGGCAAAGGCTACGCCATACAACAAATGTTTCTTTCGTTTGTGGCGGCGGAGCTCGTTAGAGGTTGCTTCGCCCTCCTCTTCGGCGCGCTGGGAATAACCGTCGGCCGGTGCCGTTGGATTGCCTGCTAAGCCGTTCTCCTCAGCCATATGACTTGTCTGGGAAGATGGTTTTTTCTTTCTTGGATTGAATAACTTGAATGAGTAAGCTGTGAAGGGATTAACGAATCTGTTCTTAATGAAAGGAGAATTTTGTTGGTGGTAGTGAAGAAAAGGGTTTGGGAGCAGTGGTATTATATAGAGGGAAATTTTCAGATAGATATCACCTTCCTAAGAAAAGGGTAAAAACAGGGGGCAAAAGGGAAGAGAAGAATTTGGCTTGTCAGCGCTACAAAGGTGCGGTCCAAGCGATCGCAACCGTCGAATAGTCTTTTTAATGGTTTAGATTTATTTTCATTTTTGTATCGTTAATAAAAGACTTTTACCGGTAATAGATTCAAGAAAATTTAAACAATTGATTTTCAAGATGAACGGTTCAGATTGAACCTCTCTGCCTGCAAAGAAGCCGGATTCGGAAGAGAAATAATTTCAATACTATGATTGCCAAACGAGTCTTGCTTCTATGAAGCTTGATTTTAAGCTTATTTTTGTAATCAATAAAGCTATGGGTACATATGAAATGCATATCCTATGTACATATGAGTATTGTGGGGCCCACCTCGGGTCCCAAAAAATAATTCGAACGGCCCATTATTTTTAAAACATTTTTTTATGAAGCCCTGTAAAAAATCAGCTCAACCAAATATTGATAGAGATTTTTTCTGAATTTGTGGGGGCGAAACTATTTAACTGTTTAGTTTCGCCCCTATCAATTCAAAAAAAAAAATCATTATTGATATCAGGTTGAGCTGGTTTTTTTACAGGGCTTCATAAAAAATATTTTAAAAATAATTTGCGGTTCGGATCATCTTTGTGAGATCCGAAATGGGCCCCACAATATTCATATGTACATAGTATGTACATTTCATATGTACACATAGCAGCACTCTTTTGTAATGGTCTGATGTAAGCTAACGGAATGATACCAATGAATTCTATATTACAACAACTAGTCTTAGTTGAGACGTGCAAAGCACATTGCCTTGTGCTCATTTTTTTTCCCCCCCTTTCTCATGGAATTATATTTTTTGGGGTTTAGCGAAGGATAATTGGATGCAATCGATCTGTATTGGATCTTATGTAATGGTTGGTGTTTTGTTGATATGTTCGTTGCAAGTCGTTCTTTGATTTGTGTTTTTTTAGATTTTTGTGCTTCGCCCTTCGTTTATTAGATATGTGTTGATGTGTCTATGCGCGTTGTAAGTTTTATTAATTTTTCCGTACTTTTCCGTTCATCGATGAATGTCGCATTTAATATTGACATTCTACCGAACAAACGATAGAATGTCATGAATAATTTGGAGATGGCAAACCATTGCAACCCTTGGAGAGAAACGGTAGACAAACAATACACTCAATAATAAACCCATGAGAATCATGAGATCAATAATAAACTCATTTAATAAAAAATGAGAGGAAGACAAACCAAACTTAAAACTAATTATTTTATTAATAAAAAGCCATAGTCCGTGGGCTAATCTCGTACGATGCGTTGGTATGAATAGAATAATTAAGCATAATAAATTTGGAAAATAATTTTGTGACTTGGAGATCACGAAATAGCTTTGACCGTTGATGTTAGCGAAGAAAATTTTGGCTTTTGCCAAATGAGATTGATTTATTCATATGAGAGCTTGTAGAAAACACGAAACAAAACAAATACTTGAATAGTTAACATGGAATTGAATATAACTGTGATTTGAGCGTGCCGGACAACTATATACAAACTTGTCAAGTTGGTTGTCTCATTTCTCTCCTCAGTGGTAACATATTAACAGTTCGGTGATATATATCATATGACAAAAAAAAAAAGAGCAACCATATACTACTAGCAGAATTACACGTGCCTTGCACGTGGTAATGTTTATGTTATTTTAAATTTGAAAGCATTTTCTATTTACACATTCTATATCTTCTGTTACTTCAACGTTCTCTTTTGTAACTCTTGAAGAAATAGTACAAAAATTTATTAGGATCCGGTGAGAGAAGCTCCACGATGCTTAACGTGTATTCAAAAAGTTTGAGCATCCTGCATTCCGGCCTTATTTGAGTGTTTCGTTTCATCCTCCAAATGCTCTACAAGTTCCGTCCATTAGAAATTGCACTTGCTTTCCCTGTTTGATTAGATCATATGAAATCGAGACCTTAATTTGTAAAGCCTGGATGCATAGTGTTTCATGAGCCTAAGACTTTGATGAGTCAGAGAAAATTGCTTGTCATTTCACGAGCAGAAGCCAAAATGGATATACTAAGCAAACCGAGAGCAATTGGTCAAAAAATCTTTCCCCACCCTCTCTTTTGGGTCGTCACTATATTGTATGCTTCGCCTAAAGTAACCAGTTTAGTTATTACACAATTCTTATTTTCGCAATTTAGCAGTTCAAAAGCCAGCTTTCGATCAAGAAAAAGAGCAACAGTTGGAACCAATTTCAGCAATTCAAACGTAGTTTCAACATATTGGAAATCAGTTTCAGCAATCAGAATAATAGTTTCTGCATATCAAATGCAAGATTCAGTAGTTGTTATGGAGTACTTTAGAGCCCCATTTCTTTAGTTCAAAAAACCTATATTTGCTGACAACAGTTGGAAAGCAGTTCCAGCATTTTCAAACGGACAAAAGGATCCAAGTGACACATAAACACCGCCATCCTGTTGGACCCCTCAATTACTTGAAAGCATAAAAAAGAATACAAAGACCCTTCTAATGGCCAACAAGAGTAGGGGAGATAACACCAAGGCTCCGTTTGTTTCGATGTAAAATGTTTTACAATGTAAAATGTTTTTCATGTAAAATATTTTTTCAGAAAACAAACTTCAAACTTTTATTTTCCGGTGTTTGGTTGACACTTGAAAATATTTTCGGAAATCAACAGAATAGTGTAGAGAGGGAGATGAGGAGTTTAAACGGTGGTGAAATATGAGATTATTGGAATTGAACGTGGATTAGGACTGACGATTGAGAAAATTGAGCAGTGAGAATTGCAGTAGAAGGCAGCTGGTTCATTTCGGAAAATAACTTACGGAAGATTTAAGGGTAAGTCATTTTCATTCAATTGATGGAAAATGTTTTACATGTAAAATATTTTCCTCATTTTTTACACAACCAAACACCGGAAAATAGGTAAAACATTTTACTGGAAAATATTTTACGTCCAAACAAACGGAGCCCAAATGCTAGTAGTTTGTCAAGCGGTTGCATGATTCTGAGTTTTGAATGAGTCCAAGAATTATCTGGCTACATCTAATTCAAACAGAAGATACCTTCATTGTTCTTGTGGACTCGGACTTCTGAACTTCTCCACTTCGTCTCTCCCTCGACTTTGAGAAGTATATCAATCTTTGAGAATTCCTCAATTACCTGCATTATAACAATCTCAAATGTCGCATATAATGTATTCATCATTTTCAAGAAACATATTCATCATTTAAAAAAAAGTCACTCTGCATGGTGCATTATGGCATCACATGGAAACACTCATCTTTACGAATGTGGGCTCCGTAAAATTAACAATCAAAGTATTCAAGAGATTTCTTATAAATTCCAATCTCCAGACAAAAAAAATCCCATCATGCACAAGGAGTCCATGTTGACCTAATGAGCTAGCCAACCTTAGACCATCTATTTGTAATCAGCTCTTAACAGTCACTTTCAAAAACTAAACGGAAAATCTAAGAACGTTTCATAAACATATAATTGCTTGACAATGACAAATTGATATGTTTTGCATTTTCTAGCTTTTGTGTTGGCATGTTTTGCATGCTTCAGTTGGGGTGTGAGTGAGCTAATTAAGAGACACGGGCATGCATACGAAGGCAAATATGGACATGAGACCCAGAAATGCTATCCAAAAAAACAGGATACGAACATGGTAGAGAGAGAGAAATATATTAATTTCATAAAGTTTAAGGAGGGGGGAAAATCAACTTCTTAAATGAAATATTATAGAAGGGAGGGAGGCACAATGATTCCAAATCATAGAAGTCACAAATATTACATCATAAACATGTATAAGAACAAATAGTAAGGTAGGACTGGACAATTACTGTTCCATAGGGTGATTTGAGCTGCTCCTTTTGTATGTCTTTGATGTATCCTACAAAGGTGAAATTTGCTAAACTTATAGATATGGAGATGAATTAAGAGTTCTGTTCACAACCACAGCCTACATATGACAGTCTATTTTAAACTTTGAAAATCAGTCATCTATTGAGTTTCTTCAAAGTGGAGGAAGAGTTACCTGGTTCTTGATAGAGGTCCGATGCTTGGACTCAGCCTCATCACCCCAAAAACCATTAGTTTCAAATTGATCTGAGATAGGGGTACTGATGGCCCACCATTGTTCCCACTGCTGCAAATAACTGGGGCCTCAATAACCGCCACAAAAATAAAAGCCATGTGAAAATCTCCCTAACAGAATCTTGTGTTAAAAATTAGGTGATAATATGAGGAATTCACCTAGATTGGATTGTTATTAATAGGACATATAACAGCCATGAAATCACTTCATCTAATGGCAAAAAACTGTTCATTTGAATGAAACGATTGTAAATTGTATAAACAGGACAGTTCGCATGGTTTTGAGAATAAACTGTTTAACTTCATACAATTTGATACCGATCAAGTTGATATTTTGAAAAATGTTTTTTTGGTGATAAGTACAGTAGGAACCGTTCGAAGCACCATTATAAATTCGTGATGCATCCCAAAAATTGAAATTTAGAGGTTCTTGGTGTTGACCAAGCTAGCTCAGGTATTTGCAGTCATAGGGCACATAACTAATCGGCCACAACTGTTTACGTAACTTATCACATGTGGCTTGATAGATTGTGTCAATGACGTTGAGACCGGTTGATTGTGTTTGTATAATTCTCTAACTAAAATTCGGATCGGATCGGATTGTAGCTTCGAGTTCTGATGCCGTACCACGTCCGGACCGGAAAACTAGAAAGTTGTTTCAGAAGGTAAGAGAAGGTAACAAAGCCATGAAAAACAAACATAAGCAAATCCTATTCCTATCAGACTTTGGCACACCCAATTACATAAATCTAAACTAGAGAATCCTAATCCTGTCAGAATTTGGACACAGACTTAGTTTCTGAACTAAGAGGAATGAGTTACGTTACCTATATAAGGAGAGCCCATGCCTACGTTTTCCAACCCATGAGAAATAAACTCACCGTCTTCGTTCTACTTTCGTTGTAGCAGTACTCTTTCATTGCTCTCTGCTCTTCCTTTCAACCACCCAAACATGACAATGGCGACAGCTTGGAGTTCCCATTTTGTCTCCTGATCAGTTTCTTTTCGGTTCCATCCTTCACTCTTTCGGCTGCTGGTGGCTCATCGTGTTCCGACTCCATGTTCCCTAATAACCAAGTCTTCACCCTGTGCACCGATCTTCCCTATCCGGATTCAATCCTCCACTGGACTCACAACCCTTCCTCATCCACTCTATGAGGAATAAAAGCTGTGTGAAAATCTCCCTAACCGAATCTTGTGTTAAAAATTAGGTGATAATACGAGGAATTCACCTAGATTGGATTGCTATTAATAGGACATATAACAGCCATGAAATCACTTCATCAAATGGCAAAAAACTGTTCATTTGAATGAAACGATTGCAAATCATAATATTGTATAGGACATATAACTGAGGGAAAAACATCGAGCATCCCTCCCTATATGCGAATCTGATGACAAGTAGACTTTGTGAGCATTGTTGTCACCTCGAAAACCTCTTCCCGACCATTTCCTGCAAAACAGGTGAAAGAATTGGATTGAAGGTCAATTTGGAACAAGTTCTAAGTGTCAACTTAGACCGACAAATCTTCATCATACACTCCCTTTGTTGCGAATTGTAAGGCCCTTTTTGGCAGTCATACCAGTTACTCAGGTCAACAAATACTGGATTTTCAAAGGAACAAAATCGAGATTTTTTAACCAACCAAAAGATCTCACGTGGTTCTTGTAGCCAGTTTTCAAAATCATCCAAGAGCCATAAATCAGAAACTATTGATGATTTTCTGAGATTTATGAAGTAGTACATAGGGGCAAACAAATTGGGATTGAGGAAGTATTATGGAACTGTGAGAAGGTGTGATTGTCAAATTCTTAATTTGTCGAACTCTTCACAAGGGCCCTTTTATGTGGAGACTGAGAAGGGTTGTTTGCAAAAATAGAGTAAACAAAGGTTTAATATTTTTTACGAAAAACCGTAGCATATGCCTAATGGCTTCTCATTTCAAAAGGGAAAAGTTAGAACTTGCAAGTTAAATGCGGACACTTAAGTTGGACGATAGCTTAACCAAGAAGAAGAAAGAATTAGACAACTTACGCAAACATAGCAAATCCTGAGATATCTGCTCTACATGGCTAAAAATGTTATTGAAGATCCAACGAATGTACATCATGAAAACTGCAAGAATGCCACAAGTAATGTTTCAAATGAAGGAAAAATCTTGCAGAGCAATTAAATGATAAGTATCAGTGTACAAGCACACATACTCAACAACATGAAGTGAATCCCGGGTGAACATGTAGTGCCATGACAAGTTAAAGTTTACAGGGTGAACAAGATCAGTATTCAGTGCATTCCGTGGCTTACGACAAAGAGCTAGAATGTCCCAAATCTCTGGTTCAATACATCATAAATCTAGGAGATGCCACTGAAGTCTAACCACAAAACTTCCATCACAAGTACGAATATACAAGGCCTCTGAAACATGAACTTCCATTGCACACATATGCGAGAAGAAGAAACAAATTCTTGTGGTTGGAAGAGAAGAGTAAACCTTTCTTTTGAAGGTATCATCCACCAGCATTGTCAGTAACACAATTGAAGAAAGTTCCCATGCATAACACATGATGAAATTAAATCTGTAGGGGAAAGATCTGGATGCATAAGAATAGACAGGGGTATGAGAGACTTCTTTGAATTCATTAAACTAATTGAATTGAATGATCTACCTATGATTGGGATTTGGAAGAAATTTTACATGGTCTAACTTCCAGGATACACATACTCTTAGCAGGTTGGATAGATTCTTAATGTCTCATGATTGGCTTGAACATTTTAAGGTTTTTCAAAAGGGGTTGCCTAGATTGGTACCAGATCGTTGTCCTGTCATGGTCTCAGATGACTCCAAAGCCATTTAGGTTTTGTTTAAGCCTGGCTCTCTCACCCCAGATGTATGAAGGTTTGCAAGGAGTGCTGGGAATCAAGCCATGGTTGGGCGGGTTTCAGGATAATGAGAAAGCCAAAAGAGCTGAAGTTTACGCTTAAAGAATGGAACAGAAATGGAGAAGAAACCACACCAATATGCCCAATAAAAAAAGAAGAAGAAGAAAGAAGAAGAAGAAGAAGAAGAAGAAGAAGAAGAAGAAGAAGAAAACTACACCAATATGACCTCATCCAGGAATCATGACAATTGGATAAATGAAATTGAAAAAATAGGTGGCTAAATCTTTCCTTTACGAAGAACACAGTGGTCCAACCACTAACTTGGTAATAATTTTACATTTGTGCTGCATAAGAAATGTTGCAATCCCAAGAATAGAGAAAATAAGTTTATCCAGAAAGTATTGAAAAGTATCACCGAAATTCAGATACATGACATCACAGTATCCAAAAACTATATAATACTTAAAGAAAAGAGATTTAATTTTCTAACCATAGATACATTTAGGAAGTGCCTAACAATAGTTACACGCGAGTATCCAAAGATTATCCATATCGTACATGCATATGTATGGACATACAAGTATTAATGAACGAAGCAATGTCATTTCTATTTCATAAAAATACCTGAAGAAACTTATCCTTGCTTCCCAATCCCTCTCTCATGATTAGGAGAGACAAGGCAGAAGGCTCTCGACATAGGTTCCCCAAAAACTAAATTTAGTCGGAATACCACGAACCACAATGTCCCTCAACGTTCCTGTTTGGTGATTGTACACAACTAATTGATCATTTTCCCTCGACGATCCTGGTAGTATCTGTACCTTTGCGGTCAACACAAATTCATTTTCCG